>JAHDVE020006840.1:600000-821777 GCA_022606495.2 Halesus radiatus
TGCATTTGTCCCCAAGGGGGAGAGGGACGTCGGAGAGGAATTATTTATTATTTCGAAATATTGATAGTATTATTACGCAATACGATACACTTAATGTTTGTAAATAGAAAAATAAATATTTATTAAATATTTTATAAATTTACATAGGCTTAGCATTTATCAAAATCTAATCAGAAATATTACTTTTTCTGACCGTCCTATTGTATGTTTTACATAATATTTAAAATATGAATATGATTTTTAAAGTGGAGAAAAATATTTTTAATCCTTTCTCGTTACGTTTTTGTAAATAAACTTAACCAAAAATTTGTAATCCGCATTAAAAAAAAAACATTAAAGTTATGTAGTGTTTATGAAAAAATTAAACTACACACTGTTCTTTTTTTTAAATTTATCTTATCGGCATGTTAAAGGAAAACCTTAACAACATCTTTTAAGGATATTCAAATTTTAAAATGATTTTGTAAAACATGCGTAGAACGGTCAGAAATGTGTAATATTTCTGATTTTATTTTGATAAATGCTAAGCCCATGCAAATTAAATAAAAAACGTAATTAATATCTTTCTCTTTAAAAACACCATGTTTATCGTATGGAAAAATAATATTATCATTATTTTGAATCAATAAATAATAACTCTCCGACGTCCCTCTCCCCGTTAATTACAAAATATTCCCAAAAATGGGTACACACATCTTGTCTTGCTCGTTTTGAAAGGGCAATATATTTAGTTGCCCTTGACCAGAGAGTTTGTTCGTACGCTACTGGTTTAACGTCAAAATTATTTTATTATAATTGTCTTTATGGGACATCTTAGAACCTAAGAAGATCGTTAAAAAAAAAAAAAATCAGAAGTATCCGAATAAAATTACGCATCTAACGATTATGTTGTTATTTTACCTGAAAATTAGTAGTGGATCGTAAAGATAGCATTCTCCACTTTTGCGGTATATTTAACGGTGGAAATGATAGAAGCGTGAATGATATGAAGTAACCTGTTGTTATTATATAACCTTACGATAAAGGTGCTAAAGGTAGATATGCTTTTAAAATGCAACCAGGTGCCTGGTTGCAAATACATCGTAATAATAATAATAATAATAATTAGTGGATGATTTGTATATCGCTAATAATTTAACATGTCTTAGCAAGTAAACCTTTTAATAATTGAATGTCGTTATGTAACGGTAATAATTTTTTAAGTTTCAATCTAGGCTTAAGTCCCAGCAATACCCTCCGAGTGGAAACTGCAAATTGTTTAAACATGAAATTTGTTAATACGGAAGAAAGAGGGAGCGCTAATATAAATAATGCTTAGGGCGTAAGCGATCGTTTAAAATTTTTTAATAAGTTACGACATATTTAGAATAAAGCAATACATCTTAAAGAAACGCTGTGAATTTTTTCGTACCTATAACATGTGAGATGACCACACATGTTATTTACATTTTTCCGAGCATGCTTTGCGATTATTTTCTATCGAGAGAATTTTATACAATTTTTACCTCTTCAACTAGACATCTGAATCGAGATTATCTTAAACGAATAAAAAATTGAAGTTTTCAATGGAAGTTTGTAATATGTACTTAGAATTTCTGAATGCGGAGGCTTAAACGAGTATTGGTTATTTTTTTATTACTTATTTATTAAATTAAAATAATTATTTTGACTCCTCTATCAGCGTGGCTAACCCGCGAAAATATGATTATATAGGATATTTAATCAGAATATTATGAGCAAATGATTCTAATGAAAGAGTAGTAGGAAATATGAGATGAGAAATAACTGTATTGTAAAACCTAATTTGTATGCACCTAAGAGTTACGTTTATTAAAAAATAAAGAAATACGTAGTACGTTAATTTTAATGGCAACAATATTTACATATTTAATTACAATTATGACCGGTGTTGAAAAGCACATTTCTTCGTCAGGTGACTTGCACTCTGTCACAGCATTATCAACCCGCATCTGCAGTCAAGTGAACTCTTTTGCGATTCTTTTGTTAGCGAATCGGAGGGAACGGAAATTTGCCCTCGGCGCTTTCTTTTATTGCCTGCGAAATACTTTCATTCATTGCGAGAGTGCAGATTTTCCTTTACTCGAGTCAAAGATGAAATTAGTTTGCATTCAGCAGTTCGTGAATTGACGGCTGATTATTTGAAAATCGCATGTCAAGATGTAATAAGGTGAGTCTTTGTCATTCTAATTTTATCGCATAGTAATTTAACTATTATTTTAAACATTACTTTTCACAAAATAGGGGCCTTAGAATTTAGAAAATTATCCAAGGTTAATTGTGATGAAAAGGCGATATTCTCAAGTGGCTGAAGAATGCTTTGAAAGTGCATTCTATAAAAAAACTCGGCGGGTTTTTTCAATGAGTTAAACAAACTTGGAAGCAAGCTTTTATCGGTCGGGAGAACCTTTCATTTACGGCCATCGTGTGGTGATATTTTCGAATGAATCCACGCACTCCTCACGCGGATGGCGATAAGGTTGAAATTTCCGCAACACTGTTTTGATTTATGCAAAAAAAAAACATAGTCAAAATGCATGTTTTGTTTTATTTTGTGATGTTCAGGAACATCATATATTAAAATGGTTTCCGATAATATGCTAAAGATCTTAATTTTCAACATTATAGAATAAAAACATACCCGAAAAGTTTTTGTAAGTAGGAGATTTTACCCTTCAAAGCATTTTTTATAGCCCTGATACTTTATTTTTTTCTAGGCTTATAAAAAAAACAAAGGCCCAGTGTGTTCTACTCCCAGTATTTAATTAAAGCATCGATAATATTTCTAGGCGATCATATTCTCAAACCAAAAACACATGAATTTGCATTATTTCGCATTGCATCGCCTTGAGGTGATAATTTGACCCGAGAGCTACTCCTGTACATAATAATAACATTTTATTAACATAATATCAACAAAGGGTCGACTTTAAAAGCTGGAAAATGAAGTATTCCGAAATATTTATAGTCTGAAACAAGGCGTTATAAGATAAACGGAAAGTTATTCGAATTTTCAGGTGTAGGGTTTATTTTGACTGTCACGATTCATGGTGTGAAGAGGTTCAGATTTTTAGTATACCAAAATTGTTAAGATTCGTAGAAGATTTCTCCCAATTTTATTAACCGATAAGTGAGTGCGGTTGACGTATATGACTTTAACGTATTTATTTTAGATAATGATACTTGACGATTAATTTACCACATCTCAATAAGTTATCAATAAGCGTTATTTGCAGAATAGAAATTGTTATATATGCGTTTCACATACTCTCAATAACGCTATGTGTTATAAAAAGTCCGACATAACTTAACTCGAGCTCAAACCGACAATTAGCGGCTATTTATCAGATTTGAGATGGCGTCAAGCGTTAAAATTTCAAAACATTCTGACAGCTAGCTGTTGGTGAAGTGAGCCGATTATTGACTTTATTGAGAATTTTGCCATAATTCAAGCTGCAGAAGCACATGATAGGCCGGCAATGCGAAGACCACAAGTTCTAAGAGCTCGTGTTAATTTTTTGGAGATATTGGACGACGTTGACTTTAGATCGCGATTTGTATTAATGAAAAATGGCGTGAATATAATCCACGACCAAATCAAATACAAAATTCGTCCAAGGACTACTCGGTATGTATTTTCTGGAATCTCTGCATATAGACCGTAATACGCTCTCAAAATATATCACGGAATATTGAAACAATGAACGGGCTAATGGTTTGAAAATACCGATGTTCCCATGCTAGCTCATCAATAAATACTCGGAACCATATTATTTGTGGTGAAACGGTTGCCTGTTTATTGGCCTGTTATTCGTGTGATTAAACAGTTTATTTTCATATGGTGAAATCACCCCTTAGTAGCGTAGTAGTAATAATAAGTGCTATTTAGCGCCCCTGAGGTGATTTTTCACAAAAACGGCGCTATACAAATCATCCAAGTATCATTTACTGTTCTGCCTGTTTATTCAACTGACGTTTCTGTATAGGTAATGCAGTAGATTAGTGGAGTAGTACAGAAAGTATGGAGAAGGAAAAACTTTCATTAAATGGCAGCAAAACGAAATGCGAAAAGCAATATCTCTCAAGAAATATTCAGCAATCTTTCAATTAAGGACGGATTACTGTAATCCGCGCTATCAAATATTAAGAGGATAAAGATTTAGCGAAGTTCTCCGAAGATTACCTTACTTAAAGACTTTTGCCAATAAAAGCCAGTTTCCTAGCGGAGTTCTGTTTTTCCCGTTGGTACATCTTTGGACTTGTTGTCTTAATCTCAATTCTCGGCAGTAATAATTAACCCACAAACTAGTTTAGATCTGCATACCGCTGTAATGTCATTCGTACTACTTCCTCAACGTTATAATCTTAACTATAAAATTGTAAGAGAGGATATATAAAAGTGTGTATGAGACGAAGTATGAATGTGAATCAAGCAAGAAGTGTTTGCTAAGACAACGTAGTGTGGGGGAGGCTGTCCATCCATTCGGCTTACGCCTGCTGGAAACTGGAACTGTAAAATCTCTTAGACGGTAATGAAATTTGAATGTTCTTTCTAAAATTTGTAGGTTAAAGCAACTATTTTCCGCTTGCAACGTAATAACCTCCATGAGCTATAGAGCTATGAAAAATCAATTTAAGAGTTTAATAATAATAAATGCCATGATGGGTATTAATTTCTGTAAATGTTACGTACCGTACCAGGAGAGCAACACATGCAGTAGTAATGATTTGGTCAGATGTAAATTCCTCAGCGACTTCCGCTGCATATTGCGGCGAAGGCGTAAACAGCGTTAATACGGCATCAGAACGCTGTAGTTCCACCCCCCCCCCCTCCTTTGTTCTGCGCTCCGTGCCTAGAAATGGAATTATCCACATAATGAGAAATTGTTTCTTCAACTTCTCGGAAAAATGTCTGACATTTTATGGCGTTTATGAGGAAGAAATTCCCGACTTGTTTCAAACAAACTCTTGCGTTTAATATAGAATGAATTTTGATAAATCTCGAAAAGTTATGACAAGAATATTTTTTAATTAAAGCTAGAGTCCTTCCTCGTTCTTACTGAACTTTAGAAAAGTACATGACAAAAGATGCGGCATCATGTCATTGTTTTACGATTGAAAGCATATTTCAAAATTACATAGCTCATGATTGAAACGCCGTATCGAGCTGAAAGTAGTTGCGTTGATCTAGAAATTACTTATGGAAAAATCTGTGCAAATTTTATGATGATATAGTTTCGAGAGTTTTCGCTTCTCATTTCATACAGTTTTTGCTTTATGAGTGAAGAGTTTGCGAGGAAAATATAATGTGAGTATTTTTCGAAATCGATTAATTATGAAAAACCTGTAAAATAATGCAATAGAAATATCAACATGCATATTTTGCATACCTATGTAAGATATTTGCAAGCAAGTTTAAAATGCACTCGAATCGAGTACTGTTCGTCGTAATGTTAGCTGTTTTACCTTGAAGCACGAAAGCCATCCTCTCCGTGTCAAATATGGACATGATTGTTATTGGCTAGCCCCAGATAAAGGCGATCTCCACAGTTTAGAAACTACGGCTTGTAGTCCGGTTATAGACCTCTCCGTGTGCAGGGGCGATTTATGTCATAAAGCAAAATGTGCTGCGCACTCGGGCGCCAGAACTTTGAGGCTTCAAAGGAAGTCCAAAACACAAAACTACAACTATCGGTAAAATGTGCAACCGTGATGTAAAAATTGATAAACTCATTAAAAAAGCGCAAAAACTTAATTATTATTATTTAAATTAGGTAGGTACTGCTAGGCTTGCATAATTGGCATACAGAGTACCGAGCCAATTAGATTTTTAATCTCAATGGTCTACCAGGTGAGTATAGTCCTGTATATTATCTAACTAACTAACTAACTAACCATCACGCCGTTTCCCCGCAGGGTTAGGCAGAGAGGACGGACCACCAAACAACTCGATCTTGGCATACACTTCTTGCTTCATTCACATTCATACAACGCCTCATACATTCTTTTCTGTTATTCCGACTTCTGACATGGCCCGACTCGAGTATTTGATTCACTTGATCGTGCCATGTCTTCCTCGGGCGTCCCCGGCTTCTTCTTCCATTCACATTCGCGTCATATATTCTTCTTATACTCCTTTCTTCGTTCATTCGCTCTACATGCCCAAACCATCGAAGCGTCCCTTTCTTAATCTTACTCATTACGCTTACTCTACCTGTACATAATATAAATAATATGTTATGCCACATTAGGCTCATTTGCCAAAAGCATTGTAGACATAGTTTCTGTTTCCTGTCTTTTGTTATCTCTTTTTTTTTTTTTTTCTATTGTTTTAAAAGTTGTAATTAAAAAAAGGCGTATTATTATGGAAAAGCTCCATGAGCGTCTAAAAGTAAAACAAAAATAAAATATTACAGTTTTATCTTATTGATCGATGAACCGGTGGATGCAATCTGTTAGCCAAAAGTTGTGATAGTAGATTGTCTATGGTTAGTAATAATTCAGAGCTGGAAAAAAATGGTACAGCGCCCTTGAGGTGATTTTTCATAAAAACGGCGCTATACAAAACATTAAAATATTATTTTTATTACTAAGCCCCCCCCCCCTTACTTACTCTTTCAAAATTGTGAAATTAAAAATAAAATTATTGTCTTATATTCTTTTTCATACAATGGTAATTTGTACCAGCTAAGCTACTGCAAGTAGCTTCTCAGCAGGAGTTTAGTTCAACAATATTATATAATACAACAATAAATAAACAATACTAACTAAAATCGCAGCGCAATAATATAACAATATACACAATGTATATACGTTGTAAAAAATATAACTAACTAACTAACTAACCATCACGCCGTTTCCCCGCAGGGGTAGGCAGAGAGGATGGACCGCCAAACAACGCGATCTTGGCATACACTTCTTGCTTCATTCACATTCATACATCGTCTCATACATTCTCTTCTATTATTCCGACTTCTGACATGGTCCGACTCAAGTATTTGATTCACTTGATCGTTCCATGTCTTCCTCGGACGTCCCCGGCTTCTTCTTCCATTCCCTTTCGCGTTATACATTCTTCTTACACTCCTTTCTTCGTTCATTCACTCCATATGCCCAAACCATCTAAGCGTCCCTTTCTTAATCTTACTCATTACGCTTACATCAGCCTTGCATTCTTTACGAAGTTCTAAATTTTTCACACGATCATAGATGGTTTTACCACACATTCGTCTTAGAGATCTCATTTCTACGGCATTCAGTTTACTTTCATCCTTCTTCTGCCAATTCCAAGCCTCACTGACATACATTAGGGTTGGTATCAGCACTCCAAAAAATAATATTTTAAATATATCAAAACAATGGAACAGTTTTGTTATAGTGATGACAGATTCCAATTACATAATTCTAATTAAATAATATTATAAAAATATCAACATATCAGTTAGTATCACACAAGTTGAGAAATACAAAAACATTAGTACGTTTTTGTTACAGTGAGAAAAAACTCTTAACATGATAGTAGAATTTAAATAATTTTAAAGACATCCGCAAATATCAAGGAGATATACGATCAAGGAGACCATCACATTTGTTTTAAAGACAATACAAGAAAGAGCAAAATAGCGTCATATTACTGGTTGTTGAGTTTATCTGACTACGAAATTGTTGTTTTTAATTCTGTTTTCTGTTGATGGATATGGATATTATAACCCCTTTAAGAGCCAAGTTTTTAGTTTTGTTCTGAATTTTTTTGGATATTTTATTATCATATTATAATATATGTTATTCCATTTTTCATCTTAGGGTCAGAGTCGGAAAGCTGCAGGCGTATTTATAAATTTAAACAAGGTTTATCAACACCTAGACCCCAGGCAGGCCAACGAAATTGATTTACTAAGCGAGAAAAAAAAATCTGGGTTTAAAAATGTTTTTAATAGTATATTCCAAACTATGAGACCCGATACTCCGAAAACTGGAACTGTGATACATACCATCACAACATTGAAATTTTCAGATTATTCACATCTTAGGGCGATATTTTTACTTCTCACTGCGGCCCTGTTGTCCGTGTACTAGTCTTGTAGCACGCTGTAAGTTGTCAGCTATAAACCAGAAACCGTACAATCAAGTCGGACAACCCCGCGGGAATTTACTCCACTCTATTCTAGGCTCCCCGGCATCAAAAAAATCTGCATACATACGGACGTCTCGGATTGCTACGGCGAAATGACGAATTAATTCTCGCTCTACCTTTCTCGAATATAAAACATTTCACGTGGGAATTATTTTTCACTTTCTGTTGGTTAGCATAATTTTATGTGTTACTGAACTTTGAAGCTATTTTTGCGAATGTAGAAGATACAAAAACCTGCGACACGAGTTGTTTATAACGTCATACGTTTTTTAATGCGTTTTCGTAAAAAAAAAAAAACGGGTTAGGCGGTGCATTACGTGCATTCAGCAATGTACGTAAATCGGATGTCCAAAGTTGAAATACTATTTTATAAAGTACCTTTCATGTTTTTTTTAAAGTTAATGGAATCTTTAAATTTGGTTTTTGGTTTGCAATTGACATACAGAGTTTTTAAGATTAAGATAGTCGAAAAATGTATCAAAACGTATATCATTTTGGAATATAAAAATACTGCATTCACTGTATGAAAACGTATATCATTTTGGAATATCAAAATACTGCATTCACTGTATGAAAACGTATATCATTTTGGAATATAAAAATACTGCATTCACTGTACGAAAACGTATATCATTTTGGAATATAAAAATACTGCATTCACTGTATGAAAACGTATATCATTTTGGAATATAAAAATACTGCATTCACTGTACGAAAACGTATATCATTTTGGAATATAAAAATACTGCATTCACTGTATGAAAACGTATATCATTTTGGAATATAAAAATACTGCATTCACTGTACGAAAACGTATATCATTTTGGAATATAAAAATACTGCATTCACTGTATGAAAACGTGTATCATTTTGAAATATAAAAACAACAAAATAACCAAAATTTCTTTTTTTTTAAAGCAACTGCTTTTACAGCAAACGTCCCATTCAGTTTTTTTAAACTTTGGAGAGTCAATGCGTACGTCATAAAAACTAATTAACAACAGCAACAAAAAAACAATTGTTTTCGACACGAATTGATGTTCATACTACCTACTCGTTATTTTGCATATTGATTTATACATTGATCCGTCGTCTTGCATTCTTAAGAAAGTGAAATGATTTCAGCTCTGAGACTGTTATTTTAACAAAATTTATATCCAGTTTAAAATAAAACAGCATCGATTGCAAAGTATAACAAGTATTCTGTGATAGAAGTGATTTATAATAGTGTACCGTGAACATCATCTCAATGAATGCTCCAATGTGCCGGTGAGAGATTGCGGAAGCACTGAAGCAGCCCACAGCCCACGATGTGGACGAATCAACAAGTGCTTTTCAACTGAAGCATCTCCCGGAGCTTGACTTATGGGAGACAAAGAGATCGCCTGAAGACCGCCCTTAGGCCACGGACTAGTAGAGGGACTGAAGGGTGATTAACAGATCTGAAAGCTCTCAAAGGCAACAAGATGAGACTCCTGAAACAGTATTGGTAAGAACTTATTGATTATTGAAATTCTTTTCAGACGAATTTTCGCAACTCGAGTGTAGCTGGATGTTCGAATTTGTATCTACTCCGTTTTAATTGCAATCTTTAATTATTTAAAAAAAATAATTTTGTACTTTGGGCAATGAACTGGTAGAGGAACGGTAAAAGTAGGCTGAATGCGTTAGAGATGAGATCTCTGAGGCGTATGACGTATGAGGAGATTTAAAAAAAAACACGATGCTGGTATAAGCGTAATGAGAGAACGAAATGATAAAATTTTCAAACTTGGTTATAGTGATCACGGCAATTGCAATTTCACGGTTATAATGAGCAATTACATAATTATAATTTAAAAAATTTATTTGTTTACATCACTTTGGTGTAAACAAAGTGATTGTTTTATTTTTTAAATTATAATGTCACATCACCAAGTTACCGCTTCATAAGAAAATATACATGATATTTTAGTTTAGGTATACTTTCATACAATCGTTGGCTGTTATAATGAGGATGTTTCACTGATATTCCGTACAAATAATTTTGTCAACACAATTTTTAAATACATACATACAGTGGCGGCTCATGACTTTTATTGGCGGCTGATGGGAATGTCCTTAAACATCCCGTTAGGAACGGGTTAATATTTTTATGGCACTACCTGTGTGAAATGTGAAACATATTCTTGCAAGATTTACATAAATAGGGTACTCGTATTTCATTATACACAATACAAAGCACCTTTGATACGTTAATATTATTTTTATTATTTTTTGGAGACATAGAATGGACGGACAGAAAGAGGAATGTCTGGAATATTATGACACGTAGAAGATGGAAGGAGTCCGGGTTGCCCCAAGAAGACATGACGATCACGTAGGAAATAACAGAATATTCAGAATTATGCATGAGAATTGAGTCTACTCAATATTTTGCTTCATAAGTGAATCCACTTTGTAATACTTATCAGGTCAGGCTTATCTCACTAATCCACATTAATATGATGTCGATGATTCATAAAAATAATAAATAATATTCTAGTATTTATGTCTCAAGATTGCAACGTTTCTAACAATTTCTTTATCTAAATTCTTATGAATTGTGTCAATATTTACACTTGCTGTGACTTTTCTCACAATTATTAAATTATATCTATTAGGAAATTCCAATCGATAACAAAGGAAGAAGAATTTTTATGAATAAGTATAATAATAAATCTAATCTTATCTCTGTGATTCAGAGCTGATTACGAGTAGGCACTGGCGGCTCATAACTTTTGAGAGAGCTATGTTGCCAAGATTGAAAAATACGACTACATCAACGATTCTACATCTTCATACAAAAAATTGAAATTTTGAAAAAAATAAATTATTTTCGGCTTCAACAACATAAATAATGTCATATTTTTAATCTTAACACTCTAGCTCGCTCAAAAGTCACGAGCCGCCTCTGCTAGTAGGTAAATGAAACTCATATCAATTCTATTAATTGACTGCCCCAGTTTGAAATACGATACCTCCCATAAAAATACATCATTTATAATTTTCGAATCCTATTTCATTTCCTATGATAAATTTGCGAATTTTGTATAACAGACGATAATAATGTTTCAATAAAGTATAATATATTTATTAAATTAATAACAATTACTTTGTTTAAAACCACTGTATTTAAATACCTTTCATTTTTTTGTAGGTATATTGTTTATCCTGACGAGGGGAGCTTTGCTTCTGAAACAAAATATTTGATATAATTATAGTCTCTCGACGATATACTGGCGATATTGCTTGGCTGGCTACTGACAAACGTTAGTACCTGAAGTTATACATTCCGCATGCATCTAACAATAATTTATTTTAAAATTCTTATTTGTTCACTGGCGGCCATTTAAAAAAATATCGTATTTGATTATCTTGTCATACTCTTCATCTGTTGAGTCGTGTATATTAAAAATGTTAACGTCAAACTGACAGCACGCTTGTATGAAAGAGCGTCAAGCGGTCGTGTGAATGTACGAGTGTCAATTCTCACATCAAAAAATCTCGACGCCGAATCTTTTTGTTCCATCTGAATGCGGCTTTTTATCGATAACTCGCATCGGTATAATGTCATGTTTTTTAACATCACAATGAAAATTCTTGTTTTAAATTTTCTTCCGTGATTGCGACCGATTAAATGACCAAATCAGACTTTTATTTCATAAAACGTTGGGGGGCCGATAATCGGTGTTTGATTTGACAAACGTGAGAAAATCTAAATGGCGTTGATGGTTGATTTGGTGATGGTGTCAACTTTAAAGGGGGTTCAGTCAACAGGTCCTAAGTATTTTTGCAGCCGGTGAAAATCGATATACTAGGTATCTTGGTTCTCGTTGAGGAAACCAATAAATACTTCTTAACGATTCTTCATGGTCAGTCTTCTCGAGATTACTCTTTGTTTGAATACAGGCCTTCCACAAATGTGTGCTATTTGTCGATATTTGTGGCTCTCATCAATCCAATACCGGCATTTCTCTACAGATCTTTACTTATGGTCAACCTTTGCAACTCTTCCCCACCGATAACAACGGTATCTACGACAGACAGAGAGTCAACAAATATTAATTAAACAGTCGACCATTGGTCCCTGCAACTCTTCCCAACAGTGGATTGAGTCCATAACAGATTTAAGTCCACGAATATTAGTTGAACAGTCGACCATTGGTTTCTGTAACTCTTCCCAACAGTGGGTTGAGTCTGTAACAGATTTGAGTCCACGAGTATTAGTCGAATAGTCGACTATTGGTATTGCCAAGTCTGACCGTACAACAGATTAAGAGTCCACGAATATTAGTCGAACAGTCGACCATTGGTCTCTGTAACTCTTCCAAAGTGTGGACTGTTTCTCCAGCAGATTAATAATTCCCTGTGGACTACCACACGGTCTGTACCGTCTACCACCAGGAAAAAGTCACTCCGTAATCCGACCTGCTCATTTCATAATCGCCTTATGAACGAACACTCGTAAATTCCATACATTATGCAAAGCATTACCTCCCGCTTTGGGTTGGTTCTTTCGTTCCCGACCTGCATGTATTTTAGTCGGAAGTTGGTAGTTAGTTACCTACCCCGTATTCGAGAAAAAAGGGTTAACTACTAATTAGTACCTTTATAAATTTGTTTGACATTTTTACATTTAACTGCTTGATTATTATATTGTTAGAATTCAATGATTCACAACTAGTTCCCTGAAGGAGAGGCTCGCCTATGGAGATTTAAAAAATATGTGTAATGCCAAGAAATGTTTCTTTTTTTTATGTAGGAACTCGTACACTTAAGGCGATGCAATGGGAAGTAATGCAAAATCGTGTGTTTTCGGTTTGAGAATTTGATGGCCTAGAAATATCATAGATCATTTAATTAAATAATGCAAGTAGGACACACCTTGGCCTTTCGTATAACCGACCAATTGTTTGGTTTGTCAGACCAAAAAATATATTTAAAGCGCAAAATATCCTACTCACGAACCCTCTTTCCGATATTGTTGTATTGTTCATTGTGGAAAATTAAGTTTTTTAGAATATGACCGTAAAACATTTTAATATTTATGCCTGAGCTTTACAAATTAAAATAAAACACGCGTTTTGGTGACGTTTTTTTGTGTAAATCAAAACATGCGGCCGATGTTAAGCGGGAATTTCGACCTTGTCGCATCCTGCATAAGGAGCGCGTGATTTCGTTGGAATTTTAGCAAGTGGATGGCCTTAAGGTTAAACAAAATGTAATATGCGCTCATAGATGGCGCTAATTTTAATGTCTTTGAAAAACATACTTTTATCACTTAATGCTTTTATACATTGAACGGAATATAAGATGGAATACATTGTTATTGTAGGTTTAAAGCTCAAGTCCCCCAAGAAACTAATAAAAAAACATATATAGTATTTTTACATGTTTCTTGAATCACTTGAGCTTTAAGTTCGATTCACTTCAACTGGCAACGCGCAGTACAGACTTGTAAAGTGGAAGGGATAGCAAAGTTCGTTGCTTCCATTATCTATGAACACGCACGGTGTAATGTGAATACTTCCTTCTGTGACGTGCCTGCCATTCTACGTGTATGTACTGCACGGTGGTGATAGATGTAAATATACCTTTAAACTTCAATTAAGAATTAATTCCATTGCGTATTCCGCATGTAAACCCTCCAATAAATAATTCATTTCAATATTTAAAAGCATTACGTGCTAAAAGTGTGTTTTTTATATATTTTAATTAGCGCCGTCTGTCTTTCACAACTGTATTTTTTTTCTTCCCTTTTGACAATAACATAACATGAAGTATGAACCCTATATTTGAAAAGTTAACTTATTCCAGGAGTTACAAAAACATTTACTCCAAACCAAAGAGAAAATAATATATAGAAGAAACTAAAATAAGAGGGGGGAGGGGTGAGCGAGGCGTGCGTCAATTTAAGTAAAACAGCAATTTTTTAAAAAGGTCTGGCGTGTTTACAAAAACCGAATATTTTGTTGGAGTATTTAGTTTGGCCCTTTTTATAAAATTTTTATAATTTCCTTACCGCAGTCAAAATTACGCGAAACGAACGTGGACGGCGGTGAACTAAGCTTCGTGCCAAAATGGGTGTCACGTGTCTTTTGCGTCCAGTCGCCGAAATCGTACTTTGGCCAAGTCTCTTATTTCTGACGTCAGTGCTCCAAAGGAAAATGTAAAAAAAACCGTTGTTGTGACAACATTATCATGCTTTTCAATATTTAGATATCTATATCGAAGTATGAAATACAATTTGCAGCAAAAATAACAAAATAAAATATCTTCTCCGAAAACAGTTTTTCGTCAAATGATTGCCAAAAATTTGCTTGACTGGAAATAGTGTCCTTTGGAAATGTTGGCCCCATATCATTAAGAAATGAAATACCATCGTGAAATGTTACAATGTCAACAAATTATAACCAATTTGGTAATCTAACCTAATTGCCATAATTTTTACGATTGGCGTGACGTCTGGCTCGTTAAAAGTTAAAGCACCCATTTTAAATGTTCATAAACATTTCATGGTTATTATACTCGTACATCCATCTGCCAACAATAAAACGGGTGCTTGATATCGTACGCAATATTACCCATATCGTCTTGTACGTCATTCCACCGGCTTGTAATTGTCCTTGCCACTAGCCAGAAGTAGGTGTCATGTGCAAGACAATTCGGGAGGTCATTATTCCCCTTTCGCTGCAAGGTACTCGTCCAACTATATAAGAATATTGTTTAGGTCGAGTTTTAGTAAATTTGGCATTTGACTGTTTTGCAGAATCAAAATACAATCGACAGTCAACTGCTAAATGCAATCTAAAATAAAAGTGTAAATTTTTTCGTAGCTGTATCAACATTATCAGGATCGCATTGTGCATACCAGATTCCTATCCTCCTTAACATTGCATCTCCAAGTATAATATTTTCTGCTTGTATATAAAATTAATAACATGTATATTTTAACGCGGCATCACTTTAATGAGTCAAATGCATTGTACGTATAGTTTGGCATTACAGATCGATGATCCGGTGAATTGCATTTTGTTAGACATAAGTTATAATGATAGATTGTCTATAGTTAGTAATAAGATAAAACATTGTAAAAAAAATATGTACAGCGCCCTTATTATTATTATTGTAACAATAATTAATAAACCAAGGAAAATTATTTATTTAACACTCCTCAGTATGTTCACACTACCTAAACAATATAACACATTGAAGTAAATCGATTAAGAAATTTAAATACGGGGAAAACACATTATAAATGTAAAAACCTCACAGAGTAGAGAATTTTGATTATTTTCTAACTAAATCAGTTTTACCGATAGTAAATAATTATTTTAATCACCCGTCCAAATTCAAATTGGGTGGGAGTGAATAAAATCATATAAATAAGTCGTCGCAATGTGGATTAACCGCAGTTTTAAAATGTCCATGAACGCCGAAACAGCTGTGACAATAATAAAAACTAAAATACTTGCAGATCTTTAAAATAACATTATTAAATTAAATTAAATGGAATTCTACGAATTAAAAACAAAAACAATTATTGCACAATTTGGTTATAAAGATCATCACCAATATTTTAATATTATTCCGTATGAGAGTAATATTTTTTTTAGGAAAGTAAATTTTTTGTTGTTGTAAGTGTAAAATTAGTTAATCTCATGAAATTAAACAAAAATTCTTATCTTCTTTTGAATATTTTTAACCCTGCTTATTAAAAAATAAATTTATTTAATGTGAGTTTGTTTTTTAAACTCCCGGTTGCTCACATTCAGCCAAGCTTCCATCATTTATCTGGTAATACTGTAACAGGAGACCAGCATTGCTCAGAGCTCACGGCGCAGGAGAGTCGTTAAGGTTTATGGCATTCCTCGAGCTCGGGAACAGACGAACAGCGGGCACGAACAATATAATAAAACTAACAAAAGTACACAGTGTTTTGATGGACGTGTTTTACTGCCCCGTGGAATCAGTGCAGAAATTGGAACTTACCCTCGGGATTTTTTGCCCTGTGGAGACAAACGGCCAACCGGCCAAACCGGTTTAAAATTTGTTCTGATAAATCAAATACGTTAAAATGTATTTTCTACAATATGTGTCAAAGCTGTTGAAATGAATTGGTAAATGATCTAGAACTACGGAGTAGGAAAATATTCATGATAATATTTGGCCTGTACAACAAGGTATTTATAACAAATAACAAGCACCACATATTTATGAGTGGCTGACTTTTTTGGTGCTGAGTTTCGGACAGTATTGCTGTGTCCATTATCAATGTCCATACCCTGCTTCTACCCAGATGTTCGGAATTGCAAGGCTGTCCGAGACGTTGACTCAAGAAAGAGGAGTTAGCATTCAATAATAAAACTATTTGTCATTGCGCTGAGATATTTAAAACTCTTGTTAGCTGATTTTTGGATTTGTGCTGCGTTTCTCTTCTTGAATCACTGCTTCGAACAGCTTTAAAGCATCTATAATCAGAGCAGATATTTATTGTGAAAAAGAGGTTTAGGGTTTTGAGGTAATTGTGGTAAAAACGATATAAAAAAAAAACAAAAAAAAAACGAAACATCTGTGAAGTCGTAAAAGTTAAAGCTGCTGTATCTAGTTTAGAAAAATGTATAAAGCTCAATAGATAAACTCAAAAACAACATATTTATATACGAGCATGTATTCTGAATGAATAACGAAAACAACCTGAACCTTATTCGGTCTCAAATCTCAAGGTTAAGTTGTGTTGCGTCTTTAAAGAATCTAGGAGCTAGCTACCCAGATTCTTAGATACCTTTATGTGTTTACGATTTGGATCTAGGAATAAATTATTAACGTTTTTTCTTTTGTTGTTCTTGTCTTAGAACGTGCGATGTATTATAATTCTTCAATAAAAATGACTCTCGCTTTATTTTGTAATCATTTGCGCGGTGGAGAGTAGCATCAGCTAAAAGTAGGAGACGACACTGAGTGGCTATAAAAATATTACTAAATATGAAAGAACATTCATATTAAAATGAAAGAAAATATGTTTTATCGTCAAAGTTGTTGAAATTATGGAGGAGTGAAAGAGATTTCAAAATGTATTTTTGAGTTTAAAGCTAACCGGTTTTAGAAATATATATGAACTTTTTTCGAGTCTGTGCCACAAAGGAATACAAATCAGATGATTTGTGATATTTGAAACACAATAAGGAGGGACACACTAAGATTTACCAGGAACTCGTGAAGTTTGATCAAAATCAATGGGTTTGTGTAGTGCTGTTTTTTTGTGAAATATCACCTCAACGGCGCTGTACAAATATTACTTCCTATTCTTTACCTAATTATGCACAAAACATTTACCTGGCAGGTCATTTCAGATAAACACAGTTTTATTAAAAAAATTATGCTTAGAGAAGACATGAATTTTACAGTTGCTATTTTGTTCTTCTTTGCTATTGACATTACATTTATTAGAAAAAAAAAATAATTAGGCAAAAGAAGAGTTGGTATTTATTTTAAATGTTTTTATTTTTATTTTTCAATTTTGTGTCTGAAGAATTTTTACAAAATTACCTTAATAAGCTTACGAATTCTACTTAGGTTAAAAGATGAAATTATCAGCAGTTAGTTTAATTTTTTACACATTTACAATATCGCGGATTGTGAAATGTTTCTGACTTTTTGTAAAACATTAGCTCGACGCATTTGCGCTCCTATTAGGTATTATACTGGTTCTCACTATAAATAAATAAATTACACTTAAAATACATACCAGAATTCAATAATATCTCCAATAAATATTTATTTTCCAATATTATGTCCTCTGCGTGCAGAACCGTATATAAAATTATCTCAAGTGACCTACCAGGTGAGTTTGGTCCTGTATAATATTATCTGCCTGTACATAAAATTAATAACCTGTATATTTTAACGCGGCATATCGTTGATGGGTCAAATGCATTGTACATATAGTTTGGTATTACAGATCGACGAACTGGTGAATGCAATTTGTTAGCTATAAATAGTAATAATAGATTATCTATAGTTAGTGATAAGATAGAGCAAATCATCCCAACATTATTATTTATTATTAATAATTTATTAACGGATATATATCGACCTAATGAATATGTGTTTACATTTCTCAAAAAATTGTAAAAACTATGTATACAAATTATATAGCAAATGCTTCTAATGGAAGAGTGGTATTAAATCAAAAAGTTTACCTAATAAAAATATCTAAATATGTACACTGCAAGTATTACTATACGTTTCTGAAAGACTGTTTTCTGAAAATATTCACCTATTGAAAACCTACCTAATTACAACTTTGGAACTTTGACTAGATTGCCTTCCCAAGAAAGCGCAGCTTCTGAAAACTTCCTAATAGGTATAACTAAGAAATTAGTTCGATCATAGGAGTAACTACTCCGTTCTGTCTGCTTCTTTACGTTAATTTAATCCAATTCATCTCTTAGTTTCATCCTTTGCTTAGTTTCTATAGGAATTAGGTTTTTACTGCCCAATACGGTGGCAGTGAAACTTATTAAGTAGGTACCTTCCTGCTATTAGTGCCGGATTAAGGGAGACTTATGCCGGCGTATAAAAATACTTACCAGAGTCGGTCCTAATCCGAGATCAGGCAATGATATACGATTATGGAGAATGGTTTAGTGGAGGCTGCGCAGTGGAATATTTTAATGTCATTCTATCCCCATAAAGCCTGTATTTATTATTTGTTTCGGATTAAAGAATCGACCCTTTTTTAATAAGTACCTACCTTCGTATGTGGAAAAATTCCAAATACTCTGCGTGCTTCAGGCTATCTAAAAGCGGCGTTTCAACAAAATGCATCATTTTCAAAATCAAAAATTTTGTCGTACAAATAAAAGTAAAACACGTAAAAAGGGTATAGCTTATAGGTGCATCCTATTTCTTACAGTTAACCCACAATGTAAAAAATAAATGTTTATATAAACAAAATAAAAAATACATTTTTATATTTAAAATATAGAGAAGTTTAATCTAAGTGCATTCAACTCATTTGTTTAAAGTATTCGTTTAAGATGTAGTGACATTCGTTCAAAAGGAATGTTTTTAGTGATGATTTAAATAGAAGTAGATCATGTGTTTGTTTGATGTTACGTGGAAGGTTGTTGTATATGAAGATTTGTTATCGGCTGACGTAATGCCCATCTCACTAGGTATGAAGCGCCTGTGTTGAAATGGGTATTTACAGGGATAGTTGTTCAGCTAGGATATTTAGATGGCAAATAGATTATTAGATTACAATTTAATAATTTTTTTCAAAAGTATACTAATTTAAAGCCATAAAATAATTTAGAAGCTGACAGGTTTATTGGAGGTGATCAATGATCTTACTTTTAAATGAACTTTTGTATTAAGAATTTCCGATGTCACTTGGTAGGGAATTGAATAGCTTGATAGCATTGTATTTAAAAAAAAATATATCCATAAGACGTTTCACAAATGGGAATATTAAAAGATTTTACATAGGGCTCTAGTGCTTGTTCTTTTTTCAAACATACGGATATTTTAAAATTAAAATTTTAGTAGTTCAATGGTCAAAGCATTTGCCTGGGTAGTCTTCTTCTTCTTCTTTCGTATGGGGGGGTGGTTAGAGGGGAACATCTAGGTCTGCGAGCCAATCTAGGGCTTCAGGAGTCGCCCTGTGGACCTTATCAATAGAGCGGGGATTCGTTGATCACGTGTTCGATGGTCTGCAGTCTGTACCGCGCCACATTCACACCGAGCTGGCTCTTTAAGGCACCACCATTAATCATATGGGAGCGGCTGTGGGAGCACTTTTTCCTATTGATGGATAGCCAGAGATTACGAAGCAGTGAGAACCCGGGCTATCTCAGTGGGACCATGTTATGTATGAGATGGGAATTTCTCATGCTAGTCGATTGTCACTCAAGTTTCCGTTTGTCTTCTGGTGTGAGAGCTAACTGGAGGAGCCTCTCTCCTTCCATTCAGAAAGGTTTTCGGGATTTCAGGCGGCATGCACAGCGCCCTTGAGGTGATTTTTCACAAAAACGGCGCTATACAAATCATCCAACTATTATTATTATTATTATTATGCAGGGTGAGACACGACATTATTGTGAAAAGGTATTGCGCTATTATGCAACGCCTTCTTGTATTAATTACCTCAGTGTTGAAATCTCTCGTCTGATACTTGATGGGGTTATATTTGTAAGTACGGGGAGTTAAAAGAGAGGAGTCAATTTCAGAGTTCTATTGACGGTTCGCGTTGTGGTATTAAGCTGGACATTGACCATGGAAGTGCGAGTACTTCTAGGCTATACTGGAGCACAGTATTTAGCTGTTGAGAGAAAACTAGGGCAACGGATGCCGCTCTGAGCATGTTGGCATTGCATCCCCAGATCTAGTTCCAGCTAGCTTTATTACTATATGTTTTATTGCCCACTCTTTCCACGTGTTGTTGGAAATTCCTGGTTAACGGGGAGAGGGATGTCGGAGAGTTCTTATTTATTAATTCAAAATAATGATAATATTATTTTGCCGAACGATAAACATGGTGTTTTTAAAGAGAAAAATATTAATTTACGTTTTATTTTAAAATTTGTATGGGCTTAGCATTTATTAAAATAATATCAGAAATATTACACATTTCTGACCGTTCTACTCATGTTTTACAAAAACTTTTAATAAGTTGAATATCATTAAAAAATGCTGTGAAGGTTTTTCTTTAAGATGCCGATAAGATAAATTAAAAAAAAGAACAGTGTGTAGTTAAATTTTTTCATAAACACCACGTAAAACATATAATAAGACGGTCAGAAAAAGTAATATTTCTGATTAGATTTTGATGAATGCTAAAGCCCATGTAAATTTATATAATATTTCATAAATACGTTTCCATTTAAAAACATTATGTTTATCGTATTGCGTAATAATACTATCAATATTTCGAAATAATAAATAATTCCTCTCCGACACCCCTCTCCCCCTTGTGCCACTTAATTTTTTAGACAGATTATTGTTTTATCGATTGATTTGCATTAAGGCTCTTGTTTTAATAACATGTGTTATCAACCATTATTGTTAACGTAAAAAACATATTTTTAAACGTTGGGATACGTATTACCTACTGTGCAATATTGATAGCGAACAACATAAATATAACTTATTTATTGTTTTTTTGTTTAATTCGCAGAACTCCGTTTAATTTAACGTAAATCAAAAATAATTATGTCATTCAATTTTTAATTATTAATTATTTTTATTTAGATTTAAAAACCTTATTTTAATATTTAATCATTGTCGAAAATAATATTAACATAACCCAAATAAAATATGAAAACGGAAAAAAATGACAGAAAATAAAAAGATTTCAATCGCATCTGGGACTCGAACCCAGGTTCTCTGCCTATCCGGGGCAACCGCTTAAACAACTTAGCTAATGAGACCAGCTCAATTTATGCCATATTCATCGATATCATATCTGAAATTCAAGACTTGTTAATATTATTCTGGGTTCGAGTCCCAGATGCGACTGAAATCTTTTTATTTTCTGTAATTTTTTCCGTTTTCATATTTTATTTGCGTTATGTTAATATTATTTTCTACAATGATTAATTATGTTATTATTAAGTTCCAAGTATTTAATTTTTTTTAATATTGTGACAGCATGGAGCTGGACCTCACAGAATGGAGCATCCATTATCACATATGGTTTTTCAGTAAATCGATTTCACCGGTAATAAATCATTTTAGGCACCATGAAAAGTGAAATTAGGTAGGGGTAAATATAATCATATAAATTAGCCGTCTCAACGTGGCCTAACCGCATTTTGAAAATGGCCTTGAACGCCGAAACAGCTGTCACAACAATAAAATAATAAAAAAAACTAAAATATTTGCAGAACTTAATAACACTATTGAAATTTGATTTACATTAAATTTAAATATATATATATATATATACATTATATAAACGTATATAACTGTTTGCTCCCTTGTATCATAAAAATAGATACTTACATTTTTATAATTCAGTGCCCACATCATAAAAACAACAAACGAATGAGTTTCTTGTAGGGAAATTCATTGAACCGAAAACTGAACACATTATTGTTTTACATGAAACCTGCTAATATTTTTAGAACAAATGTCAGACTTATACGGGAAAAAAATATCAAAAGACTTATTTCACAAGATGGAAATGCATTCGTCCGAGGAGTAATAATTATAATTTATTAAATAATGGACAAAAGTAGTTTACGAGTTGAGTATAGCGTATAGTTTTGTAAGAAGGGGTCCCTGCCAAGTCAAGTCATTAATGAAGTTCCCACGCTTTGGAGGTCAACTAATGACGTATCTACCTGCCAACTTTTCATAAATTTGTTTACTATAAATAACATATCGCCTTGAACATCTCTTAGGCTTTCAACCCACCACAAAACACATTCCTTTTAGATTCAGTAATGAAAGAATAATTAGGTAATCGTAATGAATACTCTTCCATATCATTCAAACACGGAGCATCCTTTATTGATTAGGATATGTAAAAAATATGAACAAAACATTTATTTGTTATATTGTATTCGACGTATGGGGGCTTTTGAAAATATTCTTATAAAATTTAAATTATAATAGTGACGCGGATGAAAAATAGATCGATAGTATAAACCGTGTTCACAAAATACGACAACAAAATATTTAAAATGTCTCACAAACAAATTCAGCAATAACATTGTCCATGATATTAAACCTAGACTATTAAAATGATTTGCAATCACTTAGGTTTTGACTTCTGGATTAAACGGACACGTGCAATCGATCAGTTCAAAACAAAATTCAAGACATAAGGCCTCTGAAGATGGACAATGTGATTTGTCCGAAACGTTAGGAGTTAAAAAGTCCTTCTAAGGACTACATTACGCGGGAAAACCGAGAAAATTATTCTACATCTTAGACCCGTGAAAATCTCAACCATAACACATATATATACCTAGTCTCTTTTGAATTTTACTTGTTTCTTTTACTGCCACACATCGTCCAAATCAGTACTTTCTTGCATTGATTTTCAAGACATATAAACACAATAACTTTCATTGTACACTTAAACCTCTACCTAGACCTAGTAAGTGTTACCTATTCCACCGTTCCGATAAAAGTAAAATACCCGAACGAGTCCGCCTTACTTTGGTTGGTTGAAGTTGTGTTAGCGGCACTCTCCCTGTTCTGTGGAATTTCACTTGGTGGACCTTTTTGGGTGTGTTTTAGTTTTTATCGCGCTATCTTGAGTAAACATGCACTTGCCGGCACGGAAAGGTTCCGATATCCCCAGTCTGTTATCTGCCTACCCAGGTCCGCACCGAGGGATAAAAATATAAGTAATAGCATGGCATTTATATAGCGCAGTTTTGTACTAAAAATGCTGGCCTTAAGAAATACGGCTAGTCTACTGACGTCAGAATTGCTAGACTTGCCGTAAGAATAATTTCTACGGCTGGAAGCAAAGGTCACGTGACCTTCATTTTGGCACCAGCTTAGTTCACCGCCGTCCACGTTTGTTTCGCGTGATTTTGAACGCGATAAGCAAATTACAAAACATTTATAAAAAGGCGCAAACTAAATACTCTAACAAAATATCCAGTTTTTATAAATAAGCCGAACCTTTTTAGTTAGTTACTGTTTAACTAACATAAATTGGCAGCACACCTAGCTCGCCCCCGCTCCTCTTATTTTTTGCTATCTTCTCCGTGCATGTTAGGGCATCTCTATGTATTATTTTCTCTGTGAACTAGTCTAAATTTAAAAAAAAGTATTTCTCTGGTATCGTATACGAGTATACATGGATTAGACAATTTTCATAAGTTTTCAAGATTTTGTTACAATGTATTAACCTCATGCATTCTGAGAGGGGGGTACCTACAAATATTAGATTCGAACGTAAATGAGGCATTCTTAAAATATACTATTTTTGGATATCTTCATTCGTAAATCGGTCATAGATTATTTTACCATTGATGCCTTCGAGGCACCCGTCGTTTGTTACAATCGTTCATCATTTCGTATTTAAATCTAAGTGAAGTGTTTAAGGTTTTTAAAACGTAATGGTATTTTTAGTAAGCCGAGTATTAATAATAATAAGTGAATAATTTGTGTAGCGCTGTTTTCGTGAAAAATCACCTTAAGGGCGCTGTACAAATATTACTACATAGTCTATATCTAATTATGTGCAAACAGATACCTGGCAGATCAACTTTATATAAACACAGTTTTATTAGAAAATTTAAGCTTGGAGATTATATGATTTACATAGTTGCTCTTTTATCCTTCTTTACTATTGATGTTATAATTATTAGAAGAGTTGGAAATTATTTAAAATATACATATATTTTTTAAACTTTTTGGACTAGACAGTTTTTATAAAATGACCTTAAAAAACTTATGAATTTTTTAAATATGACATTACTGTTATCTAATTTCTATATCTATCTATATCTTTCTATCTATTTAATCTATCTATATATTATTTATATGGAATGTGTGGGACTGCACTAACCTCCCCACATACCGGAATAAACATTTATTATTATTATTATTATAAGACTTCATATTCACTGTTGCACGCAAGTAGTTCAGAATTTATCTGAATTTAATGACAGCGAATGAATTATCCATCTAGATGCCTCATCTCATGTTGCCACCCCTTGTTTCAGGCGCCCTTGTGCGCCGCATCCATTGCCCTCGAGCTGCGGCGCCCCTTTGCCTACCTCTGCCACCAACCACTTGAAAGTTGTCTCAGCCTATTATCGGGTCTGGCATGTTCATACAAAACGTTCGGGTTACGCCGGGTTTACTGGAAACGCCCTGCTTTTTGTTTGTACGTTTTGTGTATGTAACGTTAGCCGATTTTTGTAGACTTAATATTTTTTCATGTAATGTAAGTAGTAAATTTCTACCATAACACATAAATATCGCATTACTTTACAAAAAATCTCGAATGATGCGCCTTAGCGTAATGAAATTTGCTATTTTCAGATCACAACGTCTTCAACATTATGAACTATGACGCTTCGAAATATTCATTAAACAGTGTCTTTTTTCAAAAAAATGGCCCTATATAAATTATCCAATAAAAATAGTCATTGTTAAACTGTTAAAAAATCCTGTTTCTGAATTATCGTTCAATAAGCAATAAAACATTTCGGTAAAAAGTTCTTTAATTAATTACACACAGGAGGCCCCGAAGAATATAATTTCCCTCGGGACGTATGTCGTCTTTGGTAATGCTGTATGGAGGGTCTTTTTGAGGAGAGGAAGTAGTGAACATGGGCCTTGTTAGGTAGGGCAGTGCCCTACCCACCATCTAAATCTTAAAAAAAATTAAAATCATTTTCGGCTTCAACAACATCAATAACGTCGTATTTTTCAATCTTAGCGCTCTAGCTCACTCAACAGTCACGAGTCGCCACTGGCGACTTACACTTTTAACTTGAGTACAACTAATGACTTAAAACTAATACGTATTTATGACCAAGTGCATATTTTACAAACAGTACTGCAGAATGACTCACAACTATGGCTTAAAACTGGAGTATTACGGCTAACATATCTATAATTACAATATTATAAATATCTGTGATGATTATTGCCCGTGCTGTCAGTGGTAAAGAATACAAAGGTACAAGTGTAAGATATGTTATTGTATTAAAGAAGGTAATATAGGGGAAATCAAATAATTCCTTTCGACTGAGTAATCAAAAACACCCCACAATGCGATGCGGTCGTTATTCTGGATACGATAATTAAAAAAAGGTGAGTCTTGAGTTTTGCTCTGAATTCAGTAGAGTTGTCAATCTTTCTCAAATATGAAGGGAGTTTGTTCCAAGCTGATGGGCCTACTACTGCAAAAGCTCGGTCTCCGAAATTGGTATTGGGATTCCGTTTAGGTACTGAGAGTCTTCCGATGGCTGTTGAAGATGTTGATAATAATAATAATAATAATACTTGGATGATTTATATAGCGCCGTTTTTGTGAAAAATCACCTCAAGGGCGCTGTACAAATACTACTTGCTAGGGTTTATATTGTGTACATATACAGAAAACATACTTACCTGGTAGGGCACTCCAGATTAAAACTTAATTATATTACAATCTTTTGGGCTGAGATGATGTGACTGATCGAAGAGTTCATTGCATAGTATTGACATCGTTTGGAGTGCACAGTTTCGACAAGTAGGGTGGCGCCATGTCATGTGTTGTCGTAGTAACCGTAACCACTACCAGGTAGTTAATAGTTATTGATAAAACGTTATCAGATACAGGTATAGGTAATAAGGTGTATTTTGCTACCGAATTCTCACATACTCATTGATAATCTTACCATTAAAATTCTCTCGAGTCTTGAATTTAGGTGCACAGATTTAATCTTCGCAGAATCCGCAACACAACCTGGAGCTACCTGTGCATTTATACTTTATACCTTCTTGCTTTCATTGTAAAATTCCTTTACGATGAGTAACAGTCTCGGAACCTGGCTAAGAACTTAAAGTTATATTACCTGGAATACAGACAAATGCAAATCATAAGAATAGTTGGGGCAGTTTGTAAAAAGAACAAACCATTTGTTCTATTGCATAGTTCACGTTGTAATAATATTCCAACATTTTTTTACTAAGTCGCCTTGATTTATCATCCGAGAAATGTGGGATATTAAAATTTTATCTATGAAAGGGAAAAATATAACATACGTAAGGCTTGACAGCAAAAATGTTGAGTATTCATTCATCTTCTAACTATTTTTGACGAGTGTTTTTACTTCGTGTCCATATTTTATGTACATTTTTTTGAAGGATTGAAAAATCTCAGGGCCTTGGGGGTATTTAGATAATAGAAGGCCCTAATGTCTAATGCACTCTGTTCGGCTTGCCGCTGAGAAACGAATGCAAGATGGAGTTATTGTATACATTTTTGGTTATTTACAGGATCAGGTAGAAATGATGGGTACCTGTCTCACCTGTCTGCCATGACGGAATGTTTTGGGGTGTGGAATATCTTCACGTTCCTAAGTAAACGGTCTCGCATAAGGCGTAGAACTAAATTTTAATAATCCTCAGCCAGACTATGAAATAACATATTATTACGATTTGGCTTATGTAAATAACAGTTAAATTGATTAACTGTACCTACCTACTTAACCAATTAGTTACAGTTTGTAACATATGTGGCAAAGGCACTTACTTACCACGTACCTGGAAGAGTTATTAATGTCGTGTATATATTTAAATAAATCGAACTCTGTTGTAAATGGAGGCAAAGTGTGTTTTTTATGTACTTCGATCCGTATTATTTTACATGGCTAATTATCTGGGGAAATCTGGGTAAACGCATATGAAGTATACATCAATGAATTACAGGTTATATAAAACAAAGTAGTCAAAAAGCTATTTAACTTTAACATCAACCAAATATTGTACCAGGAAACAAAACTGTAACAATAACTAGGTAAAATTATTAGCTCAACACAGGCTAGCCTAGTGATGCGGGTTATGTGAAACATCAACTTTTAACTGTTATTATATTATTTTCTATGTTAATTTATAAACCACTGTACACTTACATTATTATATTATACATGTCTTTTAGTTATAGGTAAATTTAATTACAATAAAGATAGTATTATATATATAGTTAAATATTTGGAAGATTTTTCCATTATTGATGCCGATCAATACAGTTTCCAAAAAAAGATCACTGAATTGCTGCTTCAAAAGTTTGCCAGCTTAATAAATAATTAGTTAAATTGTAAAAAACATACATTAGTCTTATTTAAGGCTTTTGATGCTATTGACTATACGAGTATAATATATGTTTCTTAAAATATAAAATAAATAATAAACTAATACATACAAACACAGAATTCATTCAAACGTCACAAGTACATACACACTTAATAACATACATTTACACACCATACATACACAATATGACCAGCAATCCATTAGCTGCGAGGGCTGCAATTTATGTAATTGCCCTCCAGACGAAGTTAAAAATGAAAAAAAAGTCTAGGTACATATAAAAAGAAATTGTTTCTTCTAAAATTAAATGAACGAAATAATAAAAATGTATAAAATTGTTTTCTATTTATTCATGCAATCATTCCAGTTAAGTGAAAATGCAATATTATTTTTCTGGATTGAAAATAAATTATATAATAATAATAATCAACTGCGTAGTTTTGTGTTTATTTACGATTTTTTTACCTTTATTTCGTGCGTAATTCCATGCAATAGTACATATGTACACCTCTATCTTTATCTTGGCACATTTGCTTCGTTCACATCATTGATGTACTATGTTCACGCTCTTACATCGTCCCATACAAATGTAATTCCGAGTCTTAACATGACCCGACTCAATTTAATGGACTATCGTGTGACTTTATGACTTTGCCACATCTCATATCGCATTATTATTATTATTATTTTTTAATTCCTTTCCTAGTCATAAAATTTATTTATAAATTTTAGGATGTTGCGACTAGCGACCATATACTAGATGTGCTATTTACTCTCTATCTACATATGTTCATATGTAACGATTCTCTCAACATCAATGGTCAATTAGCAGTTCTATTTGATGGTCGATTCGATCGTTAATAATATATACTGACAGTCTAGTTAGTACACCTGTCTAAGGCGATTCATTCATTAATATATCCATTCATTAAATTTCACGGCCTTTGATTATGTTATAACTGTAGATGGTACAGCTCAGTAAAGAAAGCATTCGTTCTAAAAGGACACCTAGTTCCTACTCCGAAAGATTTATATTTTTTATGCGATTACCATCAAGAGTCCCAACTGCATGGACTCAGTGAGACTATGGCGTCCTTAATTCTGGGAGTGTGGTAGGTAATGCTTAAAAGTTTAGTTCTTTGACTCATTACCCAAACAAACTGCTTAAAACGGTGTATCATATTGAGTAACTACATTTATGCCAGATCCCGATAGCATGCGACAAATGTCTCGCACTGGGGATAAAACCCACTATTTATTAAATTTGACGTGAGGCTTGACAGATGTAATCGCATAGGATATTGTTATAAACCTATTATGCTACCTACTAGGATATTATGATTGAAAATTTCTAGCATCTATTATATTAATATTCTGATTACCAGAGAGTTCTGTAAATAGTAAAACGCAAAAAGAGGATTGACCCTAAAAGGTAGCCTTGTGGAACACCTTACTTAATTTGTTGGCGTCCCTTGAAAACAAAGTAGATGTTACATTTATTCCGAAAATTCGTTTCTTTGTTGTTCAATAATGCACAAGGAAAACTCGTTGCAGTTAATATTTAATCACTCATAATGTCAAAACAGGAGGAGAGTTTTATTACTTGTAAGTACTCGTAGTTCTTCCGCAATCAGAAGTTGCCTTTCTCTGCTCTCCGACTGGAAAGTTTCCGAGAAGTGCAGTCGGTCAGTATATATATATTTATATTTTCCGGCATATGAATACGAATATTGTTTTAGAAATTACCCTTTTTAATGTTTAATTGAGTCAATTGAAGATTTGCGATAAAATGATGTCTTATTAATGGAGTTTTCGTATTCGACAGGTATTTAAACTATCAGCAAATAATTATAATTAACATCTGATTACTACCCAGAAACACATTTATTTTTTATTTTTATATGAATACCGCACAAGAGTCCCAACTGCTCCCAACCGTCTGGAGCCAGTGAGACTATGGCATTCCCAATTGGGGAATGTTGTGAGGCTGAAGGTTTTGGGAGGGGAAGGAGAAAGGGTAAAGGGAGGTGGGGAAATACCTGGCTATTCAGATCTGGTCACCAAACACGGCTAAAATACATGCTTTAAATGCTTATTAATTCTTTCACGTAAAACCAGGTACAATTATAAATCACCTTTATTTGCCTTGTCTTAAATACGGAAGAAGCTTTAAAAATTCTCTCTTGATATCTCATAATTCGACACACCAGAATTGAAATTTTTCTTAACTAGGCTTTAACTATGTTTAATTAACTCTGCTGAATAGCCACACACTTCTCAATATTCCTTTTATCATTTCTTTTCCTCTCACATCTCACAAAAAAAATTAAAATAGGTTCCGATAGGTTAAATACTTGTGCAGAATTAACATCCAAAAAAATATCCAAATTTGACCAGGAATCTTGAAACAAGTGCTCAGTTAATAGATTGTACGATTCTGAGTAATATATTGATCGATTACCCACTAGCCCACATATAAATTGGTCTTAAGATGATTATGGAGACGATTTTGACCGCCAAACATTGCCATTGGTCTCGCGTACCGCCCAATCGAGTGAATTGAGTTGCGGAGGCTCGCGATGCCGAGTTGCTTTCACACGCTGGGTGGCTCACTTTCACTGCCTGTCCCCTCGGGGTGTTGGAGCATAGAGCGGACTATGGACACCGAACACGCATGCGCAGAGGGCGGCGGGTCTTTGAGCCGTTCACTTACAATTAAAATAATGAGAATATTAAAATTATAGTTCTTGAGGTGTATAAGCAAATTGACTAAAAATTATCAGGTAGAATCGTTACAGCCTGAATAGCCATCAACAGAATAACCACATTTTTTCATGACGCTATGTGAGATAGATTACTAGCCGGTTCAGATGTCTATGTCAGCTTTAGTTTGGGTATTGCGCGTAAGGGAAAATAAATAAAGGATCAGAAGCTAATAAAATTGTTATTCGAATAAAATTATTTTATCGAACTAACTAGTGATGAGTCTTTCATGAACGAGCCGAGTCTTTCATTTGTGCCGGCTCATTTCGATGAGCCGTGAGCGTACGACTCCTGGTAAGCCGTACCGTGTCTTAAGAATAATATAAGAATAGGAAGTAATATTTGTACAGCGCCCCTGAGGTGATTTCTCACAAAAGTGGCGCTATAGAAATGGTCCAATTATTATTATTAATTGAACTGTGACTGTTTTTGACAAAAATGACAAACCTTGCAACTACGTAAGAAAGATTATTTATTTATTTAAAAAAATAAACATATCTTAGATGTTCGATAGTATTCTTACGCCACGAGAACGCATCTTTAAATAAGGTCATTATTCTAATTTCTCTTAATGTTAAATCATCGTATTGGTGTCTAATTTCTACAAGGCTTAATTATGCCCACCACCGTGGAAAGCAATTCATATTTGGCGCTATGACGCATCTTAAAGCAATTATTTTTAAGGGTTCACACATTGAGATAAGAATAATTACTGTATTTACACGTGTGCAGACACTGTACAGTACGTGGACGGTGCCTGACAGTCTGGCATCTGGAAATTTTGTACCAGCACTTTGGAGCTGTAGAAGCTGGGAGTCGTATGAACTGAGGTATGAGCTCATGAACTGGGAATCTGCTACTAATATAGGGTGTTTTTTTAAAGGTTTGGTTTTAAGCACCTTTTTAAACATCTGTGAACTGGCCTCCACGATCGTGTGATCTCACACCATTAGATTACTTTATTTGGGGGTATGTGAAGTCACTAGTCTATGCTGATAAACCAGAGGAGTTGGACCATTTGGAAGTCAACATTCGCCGTGTTATTGCCGATATACGGCCCCAGTTTGCTCGATAAACTTGTCGAAAATTGGACTTCATTAGAGCTAGCCGTGGCACTCATATGCCCGAAATCATATTTAAACAATAATGTCATAAAATTATCTATTAAATAAAGCCAATATCATAGACATTAACATTATTTTAATGTGTTTTTTTTTTCATTTTGAATTTGTATACCTCTAAAAAAAACACCCTTTATATGCCGGTCCATAAAAAAGTCGTCGTTCAATCGAGTCGTATTTTTGAGTCGTTCGAAAATATTGAGGCTCATACCATGACTCCCGGTCTTAACAAAATGAGTCATAACCCATTGCTAGAACTAACGGGCGATTTGTTTTCCATTTTTTTAACAATGTTAAGTAGAAGGTAGTGGTTAGCCTATAATATTTCTTATATTTATACCTTAACGTACTTTCCATATAACTTCTTAATTCATCTACACATATTTATACAGCTTACGTCTTAATATAATACACATATAATATAATGTGTAATAATAATAATCGGATGATTTTTATAGCGCCGCTTTTGTGAGAAATCACCTCAGGGGCGCTGTACAAATATTACTTCCTATTCTTATATTATTCTTATATTACGTCTATTATAAGAATTTATTATTATTTATTTTAACATTTATTTTCTCTTTTTGGACAGGCTATCATTAAACATTATTTATAGACCATATAAAGAGATGAAGTCAAATTATCAAAACTAAATTTAATGTGTAGGTATATATCGTGTTGTTCCATGCACCGAGTTACAGTTAGATAAATAAATTTCAGTTATTTGTAACTAAATAATGATGATCTTTATTGCATGCTCTATACATGTTGTAAATGCAGTTATTAGAAATATTTACACAGATTGTATATGCTGTTTTTTTACGCTTTTATGTGAATATTTTGTTTATGAAAATTGAAACCATGAACACATTGATTTTTCGATAAAACAAATGAAATTTTCTTAGACACACCGAACAATTTTATAATTTAAATAGTAACTGAAAAGACATTTAAGTTTACTCTTTCATATTACCTACCGCCCTTCGCGTTATGGAACCTGCTTCACTATCGTTATCTCGTTTTTCAGTTTTCTTACTACAATCTACGTAAATTGTAATTGTGTGTAATGGTAATGACATAAAGACTAGGTATATATTGTGTATGTGTACACTGTATATTATTGTCCTTATTTATCGTCATCTCTTTTTGTATGTTTGTGTTGATTATTTAATTTCTCACAATATTACGCGAAACAGTGGAAACCTCCACGTGATTAAAATTTATCGGAATATTCATAACTACATATGAACATTGTTTTCATATATTTCTTTATTTCCCAAATGAAGTAAGGTTTAAAACAAGCTTTCTGTTGACATTAACTGCTTCTCACGTTACCAACTTTCAAAAAGGTTTACTTGCTTTCGCTTTTACACTTTACCACCTTCAAATTATCAATATTTACTGTAATTCATTTTTAATTGCCTTTTTTAGAAATTGTTGTCTCAAACAGTCTCAGCTGTGGGAACTGGTTTGCTACAGGTAATGAACCCGAGACATTTCGGCCAGTTTAACTCTTTTCTCTTCGTTGTTTTATTTATTAGACACTTCACAAACTGTAAGCCCTCAGGCTCTTGTACTGACGGACTTTGCAGCTTTAACAATTAAATTATGTGATACATAGCGAGAGATTTCCTGGCGGTATTTCGTAAAGCCAGGGGAATTATATTGGAGCTTGGATATTTAGAGGTAGATTTAGGAAGATACTGGAGGAAAGATGATGTTAATGCAGATCCGGATTAAATGAAGAAGTCGGAGAAGTAATCGTGCTAGTTCATCAATAATAATAAGGAAGCTTGGCTATTTCTTACAGCGCCATTTTTGTGAAATATCAAGGAAGCCATTTTTGTGAAATATCAAGGAAGCCATTTTTGTGAAATATCAAGGAAGCCATTTTTGTGAAATATCAAGGAAGCCATTTAGAAAGTCACATCGCTGTACAAAGTAAGAAAACAAATTTTATGTATTACTTGAAAATTTTAGTTAAACCAGAGTAGAATTTTGTAAATCTGTTCTCCAGTCCTAATTTCATAAAAAAACATTCATATTTAAAATAAATACCAACTGTTCTTTTGCCAATAAGCTTCTAATAAATTTAACATCAATAACAAATAAGAACAAAATAGTTACTGCAATATTATGCAGTGTTTTCTAATATCGTTTCCTGTATGTGCAATATCATATATTTCCAAGCAAAAACTTTATAATATAATGTAGATTGATCTGCCAGGTAAGTATGTTTTTGTATCAGTTTGTACATAATAAGAAAAACACTAGCGAGTAATATGTATACAGCTCTTTTGAGGTGATTTAAAAAAAAAACGGAACTATATAAATTATACAATTATTATTACTATTAAATATTTAGTATATTTGCCTAATTTGAATGCTCCTAGTTCTTTCGAGCAGGTTTAATTTAAGTAGCGTGTAAATCAGGATTTCCACGCATAGAGTATTTTTAAGGATGATTAATTTTTGGAATATTTATTAAACGGATCATCCTCCCTTGCTTTGTTGAAGTACCCCCTTGTCTACAATATTATCATTTTGCAATAAAATTACTGTACCCCGCATTTTAATCTCCGTTAGCAATCAGTAAACGTGCTAACTGCTTGGAGTACAGCCATTTCTATCACGGTACCTTCGATGTATCGGTCATTAATCTTGTAAACTTCTCACGGAAATTCCAATCATTCCTACCAGACATTACGTGGACGTTAAATTATCGTTTTTCACCGTTTTATTTCCTGCATTCGCTAATGGATCCAGGATAATTGAATCTCACAATGTTAGAGCTTCAGATCTCTTCATTTCCGTGAATATCTCACCCAAATTCGCTCTCATCTTTCAGCCCAAAGTCCTCCATTTCACACCCCTTTTCTGCTTTTGCGACGAGACCCATCTTTATCAATGCAAATGGCCGCTTTAGATGACACATTTTTTTGTACAGATTCTATACAGATCTCATTTTCATGCGATTCGGGTATGAAAAATAGATCGCGCTCTACTGTGACACCGATTATCGTCCAGTTTAATGTTAGAAATTATATTTGTCATTGTTTTACGTAACTATATTATCTGGAAATGTTGCGTGTTTATTTCGGAACATATTTGAAATATTGTTTTAAAATTACTATACGCAAACTATACCGTCTTAATTAGTGATTGGGAATGTTAATTACTGTTTGGTATTGTGAATTTTGCGTGTATTTTTCATTAATTCTTGACGTTTTGTTACGGTTGCTTTCTTATAATATGATTCTTATAAAATTACCTTAAAATGTTTCCATTTTTTGACGTTTAAGTAGCTTCCCAAAATATTATTCATCTTAAACGTCTGAAACGTCGAGCGCCCGCGATCGAATACTTCAGCAGAATGCCGAGGGTAAATAACATATTTTCATAATAACTTGTTTTTTGAAAATTGTATTTTTGTTAATTGTACGTCTTACCGGATAATGAGGTAATTTAAAATATATATATCATAAGTAGTTTTTCCCGAATAGCTATTTATATTCAGAAAAATGATTTTTTGACATTGCAAATCGGATACGCCGGTGTTCAACGGATACAAATTTTGCGTATCCGATGGACAATTCCGGCGCACTAAAAGTTAAGTGCAAGTATACCAGCAATCTGTATGAAATCGTATTTATAAAAATTCATGATTTTCCATACGGGTATTCTGTGTGGTTTCCATATGGGGATCGGTATGGAAATAAGTGTCGTGTAAAGCGTGTTTTACCCATCTGATGGATTACTCCACGGGTAGTGATAAATTCGGCTGAGTTTAGCATTAAACGTTGGAAAGTGTGAAAAAATATCGCCATTTAGGATGTAATTAATAGTTCACATCGCTGCGGCTCAAACCCCTAATGTGGTGATTTAATGAAACCGAATAAACTGTTTTAATCGCGTTCGTAACAGATGCCGACTCAGAGGGGATAGTTAACAGGAAAGTGTGTATCATTATTTGAAAAGCAGTAACTTTTTTGTGTAATAAATATTATGTGATAAGTTTAATGTTACTCTCATCCTTTTTAACATAAAAAAGGACACATCAATCCGTTTTACATCAACCGTGCTAGATTAAGATACCCAAGCGATTCTCCCAAGTGATGCAGTATTTCATTTGACATAATTTAAAAATTTACTCATAATTTTTTTTTTTATAATTTTTTATTTGTTTATTTATTGTGAAAGTTTAATTTGTAAAAATCCGTTTTGAATTACAGTATTGAAATCTTAACAAAAATATTTTTATTTTGTTTAAAAAATGGTTCAGTTATAGAAAAAAAACGGTCTCCGTGGTTGAGTGGTTACAATCCTTGGCTACGAATCTGGAGGCCGCGGGTTCAAATCCCGGCGTGCGCAAGTAAATTTTAATTGATTAATTTTTATTATTTCACAATTTATTCATTAAAAATAATATGTAATATATTTGCGGCACGTTCCAGAGTGGTGGATACCCTCAGTATCGCCCCGGTTAAAGATCATCAGAATCGAAACATTGCTTGAAATGTATTTAGCCGTATTTGGTGACCAGATCTGAATAGCCAGGTACTTTCCTACATTTCTATCCCCATCTCCTTCCTCTCCTCAATACCTTCAGCCTCACCCTAATTGAGGATGCCATAGTCTCACTGGCTACTACTAGTCTGACTAGCTGGGATATACATAATATTTAATTAAATTTATTCCTTTTATTATATTGTACCAGACGTATCCTGGCACACAAGCGAACTGTAGAGGCCTGCTGATCCCAATCTACAAAGCGGTCTGGAGGGGAGGGGGTGGCGACTTATCGTTCCCTTTTGCAAGAGGGAACGACGACGATTTCTGTATCACTTTGCCTTTTGCACAAAATTCCTTTTTGTGCAAAAAAACTCCTGCGGCTGTACAAATCCGTTTGCACAATACACACTTTTGTGCAAACTCGGATTCTGCTCTGCGTGCCTTGTCCGTGGTCATTCGATGGTCTGGTTCCGTGAGTGTTGGTCGTCTGGGGGATGGTCCAAGAGTCAGCGGGGGGTCAAAGAAGAAGAAGGCAGGTCGGTTTCAAGTAGAGCGAGGTAGAGCGGTCGGTGGAGCAGAGGTGATATCGGTTTGAGCGTCGCTGGATGACTGCCGATTTTCCCGTTTTCGGCCTGTATACAAATACCACCTAGGCGCTACGCCGGGCGGCCTAGCTGGCATCTCACGGCGCTATCGACACAAAAATCTGCATCGAGTAGCGCCGTGAAATTTACCCGACATCACCGTCTACCTCCCACCGCGTCATCTCGCTCTATCATCTTTATTCATTCAAACTTAGAGTGGTCTGGGGGAACATGCTCATCCCCAGACCACCCGACATTTACAAAAATATCGGGAATCGGGCCTGTGTGCGAACAGGGAAGCAACATTTATTTTCCACACGACCCGATTCTCTTACAAGTTACAATTATTCACAAAATATAAAAATGGGCGGCAAAGCGTCCGATACATATATATGGTCCAAAACCTTATTAGATAAATATAATAATATTGATTTCTAGAATGAATGTTGCACGATCATTTTAAAAAGAATAAAACACTCTCCATTTATATTGGGTTTACACTCTTGAAATTTTATTAAGATACTCCACATGGTGGCTCTCGGATTTAAAGTAATCAAAATACCTGTTGTGGTTATGGGCTCAGAATCTACTTCTTGTTCATAAACATTCATTATAATGCGCCAGAACTTTACCCGAATCAATCACAATGAGTGTTATTTACTCGCTACTCGCTACTCATTCCAGGCTTTGGTTGGTGTCTCCCTCAACTGAATTAGCTGTTTTTTAATGTAATTAAGTTCTATCGAAATGTCTTTTTAAAAATAAAATGCACATTAAGAATGCTATACGATTGTAAACGTTAACTCTTTCATTTTTATTTACTGTGGGGGACCACAGCTACTTAATTTGTATTTAAAATTTATTCTATACAAGCAATTTTTTTCATAATCAAATTTTAACGATTCCTTTTGGAAACAATCCAAAGCAACATATCTCATTTATATTAACTTTTTTTTTCATTTATAATTTTGATATGTGTATTAAATTTTGTTTTATTTTGATTTAACGTCTAATAAATGGGTATGTTGATACGTTTCGGACATCTTCGTCTCTTCCGCGATGTTTGGCGCGGCGAGAGTTTAATATAATTATATTGCCGGCACCTGAACGAGGCCGGTACCACCAAATAAATGTTTGGATTTCGTAACTGGTTCGCCCCCCCTAGAAAAATAAACGTTATCCTTCTGTACAAACTTATGCAAATATATAGTGCAAACGGCAGGGAGTGTCCCGTCACTGCTAGAATACCATGAATGACAAAATAAAATGAAAGAGCGAGGCAACGCGGTGCGAGGGAAACAGGTGTTGTCGGATAAACTTTCGCGACGCTACAATAGCGTCGCGAAAACCCAAGCAGGGCGCTCTGGATAGCGCCTGGCTTGGGGTATAAATAGAAGGCAAAAACAGCTATTTGGCAGCAACTCTCGCCCCGACAAGACTTCTCTACCTCAACTGTCTCACCTCGTTCTACTTCTACCGACTTGCCTACTTCCTCATTTTGACCACCGATGACCCTGGACTCTCACCCCGGGCTACCACTATCCACAGAACCCAAACCCTCGCATCAACCACGGACAAGGCCTGAAGAGTATTCACCGGAATTTCTAATTCGTTCAAAAGGACTTTGCATAAATTTTTCATAATACGAAACATTTTTACACTAACTCCACACAGGAGGCTGTTGAACACAAGAACGAGTCGTAGAAGCGACTCATTCTCATTTGATAAATGTCGACCATGTAAAAATGTTGGGCGCGCGTTTGGCGTGTTTCCCGACTGTGCACCGATGCCGAAGGGATCAATGACGCAAGTTCCTCGAACCATCTTCCATTGAAATACCGGTAGAACAAGGACAGCATTCCCACCTGACGAATGTACTCCAAAGATTGCAATCCGTTTGTTAGGATAGGCGAATCTATCAAACTGACCGCCCGTTTCTGCACAGTCAAGGGTTTTTTTTTCAGATATTTTAGGGCTCCCGACCAGAGGTTGCTGTCAAATTCTAAATCAGGGCGAACTTTCGATTTGTAAAGGGTCAGCAGTTGTGTACTATTAAAGTATCTACGGGAATTTGAAATGAATGGATTATAAAAAATATGTTTTATTCTACTGCGTGACATGTTTTCAACTGGCGAACCTCCGCGTGATTAAATGAGGCCTAAACATTTATTCAATTTTCAATAACGATTTATAAATTCTATCTAAAATTAATTATACATAATGAAACTTATGTATTCAGAAATGGCGCTTGCTGATCTACCTATATTATTTTTTAAGACATAATATTTTTCACATATAATAAATCCTCGGTCACACGAAGCGATTTCGATTCTACTATTCAAATAGCAGTGTCGAAATCGCTTGGTGTGATAAGGTATTTGATGCAAGTAATAGAGTGTTTTAGTACTTCTATCGGCTAGAAAAAGTGGCAATTGGTAATCACTTGGCGCAGCAACAGTATACATAGTTTATCACGAAAATATTTCTTATCTCTTGTCGTGTCCCTAAAATTAACCTGAACACTTACAAAATTCCAAAAATAAGATTTTCTGACATTAATCATAATACCAGAACAAAGCAGCAAGATAAGATAAATATACCTAAATGCAATATTAATTTTGGACAAAGAAGATCTGAATTTTTAGCTGTAAAATTATATAACAAACTCCCACTCAATACCAAAAAAAGTAATTCAGTCAATAATTGCATTAAGTCCAGCAGAACTTGGCTTGGAATTACCAGAACGAGAACTGACTACTATTCTCAAAAAACGTCACAGAAATTACTGGAAAGACCCTACCCTAACCATGAAGTTGAAATATAGAAGTCGCTGAAACCCCTTTGTGCAAAACCTGGTCCGCCTCAGCACAGGATCTCCTAGTGAGGAGGACTATGAAAAAATTCTACAATATATATATATTTTTAATATTTATACCTTACCTTATAATACCAAAATTGTATAGAAACTAATAAAATAAAATAAATAATTATTGTTCACCGACTTGTTATCGTTGCACGTTGTGTAAATAGCCCAACATTTTAGTACATAATAGATGTGAAGTCCACCGTCTTTCTTGAAATAACGCGAATTTCGTGCTTTGACGCGAAAAACGCAAATTTTCGCGTAAATTACTCAAATTTTCATATTTTTCCAACGATATTCTGATCATTAAAATAAGTAGTAACATAGTATTATATCTTCTAAATATTTCTTACCCCATTGTTTTGACAGGCATTAAAACGCCACGTACATTATTTTTTTCGATTTTTAAAATTATTAATTATTTTTTTAAATAGCAAAAAAATGTAATAAGTGAAGTGGAAAGGATTTTTTGAAGTATTAATTTTTTTTTAATAAACAGCTCTTCAATGTATACAACTTATTTTGAAAAATACTACAAAGGGAAAATAACACTATTTTTGTTGCAAAATACTACAGCTCTTATTAAAAAATAACACCACTTTTTCAAATTTCACAAAAAATAACGCAAATTTTTCAGGTCCCTAGCCAAAAGAAATGCAACGGTAGGCAACTCTGAACGTAGACTGTGCTTTATGATGAGTAGGGCTTTCTCCATAATCATAACTTTTTATCTTCTCCAGGCGCCATCTTGTTCAGGGCCAGGGCTGACTGTATGGAACTACTTCTACGGTAATAGCAGTGTTCAAATGGAGCCTCATATAAAGTTGTGAATGCAAATGATAATGCGTGCAAGTCTCAGAGTTCACTTAAGAAACTAGAAATCTGAATGAATTGTATGCAACATTCCGATGGTTTCCTGTAAATACTTTCACGGTAGAAAATACGACAAGTATACTACACAACATTCTCCGAAGATGTTAGTTACTATACTCGTATGCAGGTAGCGGAATGTACGTCGAAGGAGAATAAGGCAAGGCAGCCAAACATCCAATTGATTGAAGATTGAATAAAACTACGCAAAGCGATCTTTCATTATGATTGATTCTGATGATGTATTTACATATAAAAATAAACCACTTTTCTGACGTTGATAAATAAGACAAACATCAAGAATCAGATTCATCGCTATTTAATCTTGAATTGATACTGGTAATGAATATTTTATGACGGGCAAGGGTTTGGTGTTTGATTGGAAAATCATTGATTAAATTTCTTCTTCTCGCATGGATGATGAAGTATCTACCTATTCGTATTTGTTAAACACTCTAGACCATAGGTTCCCAAAGTGGTCCGTATAGATTTGCAGGGGGTCCATGGCAGGAAGAAAAAAAGGGGTCCACAAGATGTAAGTGGGGGTCCACGGATCGGAGTTCATTTAGACTGTAGTAAAGCACCGCAGTAACGGCTGTTCTTCCCAACCCTACTGAGCAACTGTTGAGCCGAAATTTTTCTTCAACATTGTTCAAATGCATAAATTTGCTCTTCCCAACGAAATTCTCGATCAAATTTACGATCAATTTAGGATATCGACTTTTATGGATTAAGTTCCTCTAAGCAGAAGACTAATTATAACAAGTGTCGACAGGGTGAAAAAAACATCACCGAAATGTTTAATTGTCATTATTAGTTTACGATCTATTTTACGTGATTCAGATATTGAATGACAAAGATTTATTTCCATTTCCGAATGTCAAAAACATGTTTTTTGTGTGTTTTAAATAAAACTGAAGCAAACCCAACTTATTTTACTAATTATAAGCTACGTTTGTCTTGTTTTTTCACTCATCGAGAAACGTTAAATGTCAAATGTACGAAACGAACAATGTGCTTTGCGGCATTATCAAAAGTCAAGCTAACACTTTATTTTCAACACATTTTAAACGCACACGTTTATGAAGTATAAAATGTTGGTTTATGTATTAGTTTTTAAAACAACAAAAAATATGTATTCATAATAAATCGAACAGAAAATTAAAAGAACGGCAAAGGGATCCACAGTGAAAAATGTTTGAGAACCTATGATCTAGACCTAGACTCGAGAGTGTGGCTTTATTACAGTGGAAGTATTTCTTTTAGCACGAGAGGAAGATATGATTATGATATTGCGCCTGCTGCAGAACGGTATCATCATGCATTATCAATTTCTAACGTTTTGCTAAGTGATATGTTCGATTTTGTGCAATTGTGTGCATCGTTATTATGCACGTTTCCCCGTAGTTATCACTTGATTTGTATCTCGTTCGTGCAAAAGGATGAAAAAAACAATAATATATTATAATTAATGTACGTATTTAAAAATTGTAAGGTTATCGTTTTCATACTATACTATTAGTTACTGCCCGGTGAGCACGCGTTTCATTACTTTTTCATGGATATGTGTTATTTAGACAGTGGAGTTGGTTTTGAAAGCTTCATTTTGACGGTCTCCGTTGTTGAGTGGTTACGATTCTTGGCTACGAATCCGGAGGTCGCGGGTTCAAAATCCCGACGTGCACAAGTAAATTTTATTTGATTATATTATGTTATTTCACAAAATATTCATTAAAAATTATGTGTAGTATATTTACGGCATGTTCCAGAGTGGTAAATACTGTCAGTATCGCCCCGGTGAAAGGCCACCATTCAGAATGGAAACGTTGTTTAAAATGGCTTTAGCCGTGTTTGGTGACTAGATCTTAATAGACGAGTACTTTTCCATCTTCCGTCTTCCTTCTTCCCCATCTACTTCCCCTCCTCGATACCTGTAGCCTCACGACATACCCCAATTGGGGATGGCATAGTCTTACTGGTTCCAGACGGTTGGGAGTAGTTGGGACTCTAGTGTGATGGAAATGACACAGCAAGTTGAAATTAGTTCCGTTGACCTGTAAATTTTCGAAATAATAAGTTGCGCGTTTTTCATGATACCAAAGCTCACCGTTAGAGATTTTTAGGTGTTTTAGACAAACAAACAGTTGTCTGCTTTGTAGTTAAGATGTATCGGCATTCCAATTATTTCACATCTATCGGCACCGTGCAGTGCAGACACGTAAAGTGGCAGACACGGAACAGAAGACAGTATTCACATTATGCTGTGCTTGAATGTGTTCCTAGATAATGTAAGCAACTAATTTTGCCGTGCCTGCCACTTTACGTATCTGCACTTTGCTGCGCCGGTAGATGTGAATCGATCTTTTTTTTAACTCCGTCTGTCATTTTTCCTTGTTTCATTGTTCATTGTTATCCATTATTTTTGTTCTTTAGCGTTTTAAAGTGCTTTAAAACTGTTTCCATGACGTATGTCCGAGACGTCAAAACAAAAATAATCATTCTTGTCCAGAATTCCGGCTGGTATTTTGAACCTACCTTAGCGTCAACCTTAGATCTTCTGCAGGATGTTTAGTCTATCCTTGAAAGCATTTTTATTCTGTAAAGTAATTTAAGGAGTTCCCACTACTTTGAAATCTCTTAACATTCGTTCCAAAGTACGAGTAACATAATCTTTTTTGTAGGTACTTGCATAAATGTTTATGTTTACGATTATTTTTTCTAATCCAATATACCCATAACTTATACTCAGGTTTATAGTATTATATATTATATAAAACGATGTGAAAAATAAGAAAATTTAAACAAAAAAGGATAATGCATACTTGTATTAATAAAGCAATTGACACATACATATTTTTTTTAAACATATTTGCTTTTTAAACTTGTCAATTAACAGTCCCATAATGAGTTTGATTGATAACTCACGGGAGTGCAACTTAGTTTTATGTCTTATTTGAAAGAAAAAAAATACTACTGTGAAGACAGTTATATCAAGTTAAAGTCTGAACAAGGTTTTTACGAAGTTCATGATTTAAATTGCATAAATAGAAAATATAACTGAAAACTTTGCTTGTGTAATGAATGACAGATAAAAATCATTTAGACGTTCGCCAGAAATGGAAGGCATTGGCTCTTGATTTCAGAGTTTACGTGTATTCTTTCCTTCATGGGTGTTACTGTGTGTAAATGTTTTATTGAAATAAGATGCTTTTAATTAAATTATTAAGTATAAATGAATTTAAAAAAATATACTTAGTATTCACCTTTTTATAAATTTACATTGATATCTAATATTATATTCATACATTCCTGACGATGAAATCATCGCTTTCGAAACATGTTGATAACAATGTTTATTTATAAAGTGGTGAATACTAAGTATATTTTTTAATTCGTTTATAAATAATGACGCCACAAAGTGAATACCAATCGTTTGAAGAAATTATAAATTATTAATTATTTTTCTCTACTAGTACTATCTCGTTTGATCAAATTTCATCTTGAAGGTGGTCTAAGTCTTCATATTTTTATGTTCGACCATCCTTACCCAACACGCTTCCTCTGACCTCTAGTAAACCCGAGCTTCACGCATCGGTGCAGCGAGATATCAGAATAATTCATGACTTTATTTTCCAGCGCCCTCTGTCGACCTTCAATGGTCGGATGTTGAATATTACCTAATCATAAATCTTCATTACGAAATAAAGTGTTGATGTTATTTAAAAAATTGAAATCACAAGTACAGTGTGTAGACTAGGCATTGTTTGAATCACGACAAACTCATTCCTAGCGGACATTCACAGACACAAATTTTATTATAAACGTGCATTATTTTACATATAGATTTTGAGCGAGAGATCACCATTCAGAATTCAAAGTTACTGGGAATGGCTTTAGCTATATTTTATGGATAGATCTGAATATTTAGGCGCGTCCCAACATTCCACCCCCCACTCTTTTTTATTTCCCTCTCTCACTTCCGTCAGCCTCATAACATTTCCCAAATGGGAGTCTTGGTACAGATTTGTTCTGGGCCTTGGAATTCTGTTGCAGCGTCAAATAAAAAAAATATTTCTCTTAGTAATACTTTTGAAGAACGTACATAATATATTTATTTATTTATTTTTGTACGAAACAAACAGCTTTAAACACAAATATATATACATAGGAAGTTAAACAACAGGTAAGCCATCAATGTTTCTTTTTTTAATATTGGTTAAATACAGGTGTTTTATTTATGAAGGTAACAAGAGAAAAAAAAACAAAACACGAAGAAAGGGGGAAGGGGAAGAGGAAGATAGGATCGGGACAGGAGATGCTCTCGGTACATTTTATAGTCGTGCATCGAAAATTTGTGGTCGTATGCATTACTTCGGTTTGGTATTTCGAAAGGGTATTGTGAAGACTGTCGATGTTGTTAAATTGTGTGTTATATTGCGCAAAAATACGGGAAATTGAACAATTTATAGTAAGGTTGGTCCTGCATGCGGACAAATGAAATAAATGGGTTTGATGGGTTGGTCTTGACGGTATGTGGATTTTTATAAAATTGATGAGCACTGGCGAGTCGAGGCCATTATTCATAATTTTAAACAATGATCAAATATTATGCGTCGTGTTTGAAGCGTGATGAAGTTGTGAAATTTGAAGACACACTGAAGTTGTATTTATATAGCGTATATGTATTTATATTTATTATAGCGGAGAGCACCAAAAGAGTAACAAGCACAATGGCAAAAAAAACTCGTCTTATTTGGAGTCCTCATAAAGTTAGCGCTTCACTTATTTTTTAATTGTGGTGAAAATTTTGATGTATGAAGAAGTTCGTTGATTGAAATTTCTTTATGAATACGGTATCTAACAGTTTATTTTGTGTAATTCCAGGCCCCGGCGCCGCTCGGGCTCCAGCATCGTAGTGGTTGGCGGCGAGGAGCCCTTCAAGGCGCGCCTGCCCGAGGGGGACTACCCGCTCTCAGCCACGGCGCCTCCGCAGGACCTAGACATGCTCATGATGCTCTCGCTCAGCGGAGACCCTGGTAAGTTTCTGGGCTTTTGATATCCCAATGTTATCAATATGTTTCAAATTAACTGCAACTTTACTTCGAAATAAGTGAAAAGTTCCTGCACTTTGGTTACTTAATTCAAACCTAATTTTCATTCATATTTACTATTTTAAGGGTTTACAACCGCATACAAAAAAGATAAAGTGCCATTTTTGTTTATTTTGTCACATTTCTTCCAGTCTTCGTATTGCCAGTCGACGTAATTCAATTAAATTGCATTTTCGCTCCTCGGACTTTGATGCTTATAAAAATGGTCTTAATGATGATTTGATGATGGTCATGTGACCTCGGAGCTAATAGCGGGAGTTAGTGAAGTCACTGTGGTCTATTATAGACTATAATCGTTCACCGAGACAATAGACGGATCCACCCATCGTAGCTTTAATCTGTACGATCCGATGTCGGTTCTAATCGTAATCGTATCATCGTTGCCGTGCTTTGTCTGACTCGAATCAGAGTTTACGTAAAGAAAATGGCTTGAGAGATATTTACTCAAGGAAACCTAACAGATAGCAACTTAACAATTACGTTGCCGGAATATTGATATTTGCTTAAATGTTTATGTATATGGGGAGGAAATTGAATGTATGTCGTCGAATGTGATAATATTATACTATCGATTTAAATGGCCTGTCGAGAATCGGGAAAAAACTAGAGACATATGAGGGATGTCAAAATCAGAACGCTAGAAACTTATGTTGAAGAAGAATAGGCAAATAGTCTCCTCAAAATGTTTCTAAATGTGTACGATCTTGGGAAACAAGCAAAATACTATTAGAAAAATCTTGAAAAGGTCGCTAATTTGACTAAATAAGATCACCTGCGAGATTTAGTCACTCCAACGCATCGTTGACCTTCCTCTACTTCTCTTGCCTTCTACTTTGCAAGTGACCATGAGCTTCTCCAGGTTGGAGTTCTCGGTTTGGCGTGCGAGTTCCATAAGGTCTAACATAACCCATAATTCTGTCTTAACCGAATGTCGATCATTGTGGATCACATTTGCGACAGTCGCGCATTGGGCACGCTGTCGACATGTTATACCGATAGAGTTAAATATCCATTCAACCGACATGCTAATAAATTTGAGTTAGTTTTATTTTGGCAATAATTCAAAAAGTATTTTATTTTTCTCGTCATTTTGTTAAACCTTCCTTACAGCATACACGAAATATAATATGACGTATTTAAATTCATAACATAGTAAAACGCTTGCTTTATCTTTATACTTTTCTAAATTATCTTATCTCTACTATTTACTTTGTAAACATTAGAGAAATGTAAAGAAATATATATACTTGACCGCTGTTTAAATACACATTTCAGTTGTATAAATTTCCTAGTAGGTTTATTGAGTTAATATTCATCATTGTTTGGCATTTAATATGATGTGTATCTGCGTCCGTAATATGGGATGATGTGCGAGTATACCTATTACTAGGTTTCGTGTTTTGTTATATATTAGTTCAACCGTGTCTAATTCGATAGCTGGACAGGAAATATGGCCAATCAACTGCATGTCCGTATTTGCTGATGTGTGACGTAGAAATTATGTTTACTGGTATACTTCGTATCTATGGCGTTGTCAGTTTTACACGTTTCAATCAAAAACAGACAATTGATCAGTAAATCAGGAATATATACGAGTGTAAGTGTAAGCTAACATTAGTTTGATAGTGGGATTGCTTCCGTAACTACAAGAGATGTAACATTTTAGCGGAATGATTTTCAATTTGCTCACTTTTATTCTATTACGAAAGAGAGTTACTAGTTGCTAGTTGCTGCCACTGATTTGGCCCGAGTATCAAAACTTTTTTTTCTTATTGAACATTTGAAAAATATGGAACGAACAATCCTGTCTTATACTCGTACATCATTTTACGAGATATCCAAAAATATGTAGGTTTTTCAGTTCAGTACTTCCGACAGTTAGAAACCTATTTATTGTACATAGTTTAGAAATCAACGTATTTGAGAATTATTTGTTGATGGATTCCTTTAACAAAGGAGCGTGTGTTAGGATCTGTGCTTAATGAAGCGACTCACTAATGATCAACAGGAGTCGATTTTTTGATAAAACGGTTTTAAAAGCTTATGATTAAATTTACATTATAAATTAGAACAGGAGATACAAGTAATATGAAATGAATACGGAACAAAGAGAGATAAATCAATCATACGAACAGCAAGAAAATAATAATGCTATTAGGGAAAACTGGCGACTATATTGGAAATGTAGATGTCACTAGTGTTGCCGTACTTCAGGTTTTTGACGGCTACCGATATAGTAAATCTTGGTGGCCAGTTCAGCAGATAGAAGTAGGTAGCTACAATAGTATATTACAGAAATGCGAAATTCTATGCAAATATGAAATATGTAATGAAACGCTGAAAAACAACGTTATCTCATGCAAACTCCGATTTTGACAAAAATAAATATTGTCATGAAAGTCATTTGTGATCGTAGGTACCCACCTACTATTATTTCCTTCTATTAATACTTTTATAAAGTTTCTCATCTGGTTTGCTAGGTGCTATTTGTATGAGCGTATGGTGTGTAAAGTGTCGTTCGTTTGATATTGTTGCAGGACCCCACAGAGAGATGGCAGTAGACGTGCCCGAGTCGTTCATTGCTCGCAACAAGACCCCGCCCCGCTACCCGCCCCCGCGCCCCCCGCAGGTAGGTGGGCCGCCCACCCCGCACAAACCCACTAAACCCTCCGCTAAACCCACCCCCGCTAAGCTCACCCTCATCCGCCAGACAGCCCTGGACGACGAGGAGGGCGAACTCAAGCCTCACAAACCCGCCAAGACCTTCGAGCCCAAGCCACACGAAGACAAGGACTCTAAAATGGACGTAGAAGTCTTGATAACAGACGGAGATATGATTAAAGTTAAAGACGACTTGAACTTCTCTAATTCTGGACCTACCAGTGGGTCTGGATCCAGTTCTAGCTTCGGTAGTAAGAAGAGCTCCAGAGGAAGCGGAAGTCAAGGAACTTCCAACGCTACCCAGAGCATCAGATCTGTCTCCAGCTCCGCTAAAGACAAATCCGTTTTGAGCGAAGACTCGCCTATATCCATCGGCAAGAGTAGCGTGGCTTACGATGTCAATGAAGACAACATGGTCAAGCTGTACATCAGCGACGATAAGAACCCCTTTTCAAAGATACTCTTCGGCGAGAGCGTGGCTTTCTCGGCTCTGAACGAGTCTGTCATGATCCCTATTGTTCCCGGTTATCCCAAGGGCGAGGATTCGCCTCTCCCCGCCTACTCTCCCCTCTCTAGCTCCTCCCAGAGGACCCCGGCAGGCTTGCAGGTGGATGCGGGTTGCCGCTACGGCCACAGGGAGATGGCAGTGGACGTGCCGGATGGATTTGTGCAAATCGTCAAGTCCACGCCCAAGTACCCCGGCTCGGAAAAGAAGCCCATCTTAGCGCCTCAGGTAACCTAACGCACAATACAAGGGTTAAAGCAGCACGCGAATTACTAACAGCACGCGGGCACGTTGGAACTTCTTTGGTAATCTCTTCCTCATTGAACTGAAACTAACTTAACATTGGTGGTGGTTTATTGGCATAAGTATTCTTCTACGTTATTTAAATAAAACAAACTAATGGTTCCTATATTTATTTCTTCACGGAAAATAGTATAATGTTGTTTGAGTGTCGGGGTGTTGAGATTTTTGAGCCGTGTTGCCCTTCCTCCACCTTCTGGAGTCAACGTTTTGGACAGCCTCGCAGTGTCCATCTCACAGTAGATATGAGATAATAGACACTGCAAGGCGTTCCGAAGCGACACATGATCGAAAGGTGAGATGGTTCCAAACCTCAAAAGTCAAATAACGTAGTAGGTTTTAAAAAAAAAACATAAATATGGTACCTACTATTGGCCGTGAATATCTGAAACCTTTTTTTTTATATTCCTTATATAGGAGGAGATAAGAATATCAAAACTGATATTGTGATTTTTGAACTTGTGTAAAATGCATGTACTAGAAAGGTATCACTTTGAAATATAAAGTTAAAATTAATAATCGTGATGATTGAAGTCAAAACCCTAAAATATTAGAATTGCTATTTTATCACATTACCCCTCCAAGAAATGTATTTTGTGTGTATGTGAAGGCAATACCAAAATATCCTGAAATCAGATTCTTCGGTATGGGTTTTTGCTTTCAATATTCGAGTAGCCTAATTTAGTATATAGTAAATAATTTTATATGATATTATTCGTACTACCAATCTAATTAACATCGTGGGGAAATATTAATCTAATCATTTTCCAAATTAAATATAATGTGTAACTGAATAACATTCCATTTAATATAATAGGAACACTGATTGAAATCTCGTTACAATCTTATAAATACCCTAACAATCAAAATTACACTTACATTAAAATTTATTTCTGATTAAAAAAAAATATTTTTGGTAATTACTACTTAGTATTTTCCGATGAATAGTTTTTAAACCTTTGGAGATATTTTTCAACTGAATTTTCTTTAATACCTGGTCATTTTTTTAAGAATATGAAAAATGCAATCGATTCACAGGTCACAGTGTACCTTATTAAGGCATAATACATAAGCACTCATCAACCCATCGATATTTGAAATCTACTATTGGAGAATATCAAGTTATCTACGCTTGTTTTACACATACAGACAAAATATTATAATTCACATGATTTTTTGCAAATGTTTATTCTAGTCCCATATTAATTATAGATACTATGATCTTAATTTCATTCTTCTTTCAGAAAAAAATCCCTGCTTTTTATCCCACAATTATATTAATACATTTTAACAGTAATATTATGTTTATGCAAAGTATTTTTAGATGTGTTTATGTATACAGTAACATGTTTTCTATTTGCTTCTTTAGTTATTTATTGTATAAAACGGGTTTGATTATAGGAACCTAGCGCTGTCTACAGTTCAAGTCATTTGGATTTTTATCAATAATAGTTAGCATGGAATTGAGATTCAAATTGTATCAAAAAGCCATACTTTTTCAAATACAAAGTGTTAATCAAGACTGGGTTTGGCTAGGAGGCCGATGTCGACGATTTTACTTCTGAATTGAATGCATTTTCCCGAAAATATAGTAATTAAGATGAATTAATTAATTAATTAAGTAATTCGAACTTAATAAGTATTTTTGACAGACTTGTCAAATTATTTTACACCCCAAACTCTCATTTTACACCGAGACATAGTCACCTGAATATTTTCTCTCATGATTCTAAAAGGAGCAGTTTGCATATTTATTTTAAAATAACAAAAATGTAGCATTTCAGTCAAATCAAAAAAGTATAGAAATGATTAGATGTTTTGATTTTAGAAAATAACAAACGATTGTGTGATAGGTTAGAAGAAGAGTCACAATTAGCTATGCCAAGATGAGGTTGGCCGGATATTCAAATTGTGAATCATATCATAATATCTCTTTTGATCTTACTAAATTCCATCTCAATTATTTTGTTTTTACTATAAATTTTCATTGTAACATTTGCATTTAAGCGGCAAATTTTTTATTAGTACCTTTATCAAAAATATATTTGTCGACTCACCTTCTCTCCTCTTTCACAAATCGTGTTCCTTTCTGATGAATTTAGAGAAGTGTTTAAATAAGCTTTTCGCTAAGAACTCCGTTACAATCTCTCTTGAAAAAGGGGCACTAGGTTATAACCAAGTCATCGGCGGTACGCTTTTACCTTCTATTCAAACCTAGTGTCTTATGCTACGTCAATTCCAGGGCGCGCCCGCGTCCAACGGGGGGCCAGGATCGCCGGGGGCGGGCGCCCTGAAGCCCGTGCCGCCCCCACGCGACCACTTGCGCATCGAGCGCGACGGCCGCCTGGTGAACCGCGCGCCGGCCCCGCTGCCGCCCGCAAGACCCGTCCCGCAGCAGCCCACCAAGGACCAGCTGGAGAGCATACGAAAGTTCCAGGTTTGTGGACTTATTACTTTAATATAAAAATAAACTTTTTCATTACTGTTTGTGAATAATTTGTCACCAAGCGGAATAGTGAACGCAAGCAAGCTCGTGAGCATATGGACGTTCCAGGTTTGCGGTATCTTCCTTCTTTATCCTCTGCGAAGCTATTGTACCTACTTCAAAGCAAACGAGAGTATATGGAAGTGCTGTCTTTAAAGACCTCACTTCTTCTTTTTTATTATCTCTGAATAAGGTAAGCCAATAAATATTGAACCCTGATCTGTGAATGTGAATGCGAATGTGAATCTGTTGAAGTTGCAAACTGCTTCTTTAATGTATTTAAAGTTTTGGTACATCGAGAGCAAAGAGTGATCCCTGATCTGTAAACTACTAATACTGACTTTGTGTTCTGGGGTGTTCCCTCAGAGATAACCCCCTCACAGATCATCATACGCTACATGATGAGGTGATCCCAGGGTGGACCAGGGTATGTGACTGGGGTTGAGTGCAAGAACCGAACACGTTGGTCGTTTTTCTGACACGTTCTCGTGACGTAAATATTATCAACTGTCTACAAATGTTGAACAGTGCCTGTAAGACGTTAAAAAAAGTACGCTGATAAACCTATGCATTTTTAAACATGGGTTTGGGCACGTTAATAATATGCATTAAACCAAAAGCATGCAATTTATTATATTGAATATTTTGGAACTTAATTGCATACGTTTTTTTAGGGGAACTTTTATAATAACAGCGATCTACCGTGGAAATTCGTGTGGCGTTTCACAGATGGCGTACAGCTCGTATTTTTCAATACGAGTTCGATATCTGCACCATTTTTACCTGTAAATCGCTAACGAAGACGCAAACCATTTCAAAGAGGATTGATCCACACCTGTAACCAATGGGTTCTGATATTAGATTTCATTAATTTGATTGGTTATTTTACCAATGAACGACTTACCGGCTTCTGTGTTTCCTCCCTTCTACAACACGGATCTTGAAGACCCATGTTCATTCTTTCCTCTCCTCAAAAAGACCCTTCATATAACATCCTCAAAGATGACATAGGACCTGAAAAAAAAAATTCAAATTTATTAAATTGTTGCCAGATATCATTCTCCACTTTCAAAAATATGTGCGAAGTATTAGCTGAGAATCTACACCACTATATAAGATATCGAAGGCAGGAAAAAAATGTACATGTGTGCGCGATGATCATTCAAGGTACGACCCGTTTGTGTTAGAGCCAAAAAAGTTCGTGCCTTTCGGTACAAATGACAAATTGATTTATTTTATTTGGAAAACCAACAGTTTGTAAAAAAAAAATTAATTACGGCAAATATATATATGAAAACTGAATTAATAATGGGTTTTCACTCACGTATCTAAATTATTTTAATTACGAAATGTTACAAGTTTAGCCTATGGGGATGGGGTTGTGGCATGGAGAGGAAGGGGATGCATCTAGTCCGCGTAGAGTTAAATGTGTTGTGTGAAAGTTGTTCATTGATTATAGGTTTGAAGTTGTGAAGGGCTGAGTTAAATAAAACGCACTCACTTTTTTATTTAATTTAAAATATTTAAAAAATATATATAATGCAAAAAGTTACGCTAAACTACTTTTTTGTAGTTTGTCAAACGGGAGCTTGGTATTCAAAATTTTATCCTAAATTTACAGTTAAGGTTACAATATATAAAATAAAAATAAAATAAAAACACATATAACAAACTTAAAGCATTCGTATTACTACAAAAATATAAAAATAATAAAAAAAAAAACAAATAAAAAAACCAACGATAACAATAAATCGAAGTATTCAAAATGAATGAAGCGCGGTGAATAATCGCGTTTTCAGATAGTATTGCATTGAGGGAGGCTTATTGTGTGGTTTTGTCTGGTTTGTCTGTTGGGCACTCAATTGAATTTGTTCAAGTAATTCAGGGAAATGTATCACGGAGGTGGGTGTATTTTGTAAAAATAGTACGGCTGCGGAATTTCTGCGGCTTGTAGCAATCAGTGTCATCTGTTGGTAACTCTATTAATTAGTAGAACTTTTCCAATGAAATAATTATAATTTTAATAATAATAATACTTGGATGATTTGTAAAGCGCCGTTTTTTGTGAAAAATCATCTCAAGGGCGCTCTACAAATAGGGCTCTAGGGTTTATTTTAGCATGTACAAATACAGAAAACATACTTACCTGGTTGGGCACTCGAGATTAAACCGTTCTTTCTTTCATGCAATTTTGAATTTTGATAATATGAAATTTTTATATATCCATTAATTTTATTTTTATTTATTTAATATCAATACATATAAAATATTTAATAGTACAGATATATCTTAATAGCTAATTACAAAAAAAGGATAAATTTATTTAACAAGAAATACCCAACTAAATAGAGAAAGATTTCTCGTGTTTGAGTTTGGGAGCAGCGCCATCTAGCGACAGTATTGATAACTAAGTATAAAAATAAAATACATCAAGAATGTAATATAGATACAGATTGTTTTGTTGTATGCAATAGTTACTACAAAATGCATTATCTACAAAATAGAATTGGCTTGTAATATGCATAAATGAAGCGGTTATTTTGGACATTTGATGTCGCAGGTAATATTTCAATCAATACCGGCTAAAGCTTAGCGAAAATTTAATATAAATATTTCTTAGTACTGCCTGCTCTGTTTACGTCGCTGGATATACCTATGATAATAATGCTTCCAAACACGAGTTTACTGTCGATCCTATCTGCTAGGTAACCGACAACCCTGCAGACACTATGTACTTGCGTAATATTTATATATAGAAGACCTCCTTAAGCTTTTCTAATTGTCTTTTGTTAAGTATCAGTAATCAAATATAAAATAACTCATTTTTATGATTTATGATTATGCTATGCTTGGTTTGACGTGTATTAATAATAATTCTCCATACGTTTAGTCATTAATAAGTAGAATCCTCGCGTCGTCGCTTAAGTTTGAAGGTTATTCGCTTTTATGGCTCATTAAAAACTATGCGTTAACCGCTGAGAATATTAAGTGACCAAGGTTCAATGTCAGTCAGGCACCTGACCCACGCGATAAGGACTGTACTTAAAAAAAAAAACGAACCAGTTAAATGTGAATTCATCCAAATCTACCTGACTAACTGGCATGGCATATACGCCAAACCACAGTGCATAATTCACATTCATACGTATTTACTCTTTTGCTATTCTGACTTTGTCATGGTATTTGAAAGAGAGAGTACGAAAACAGTATGCAATATAGTTGTGAATGATGAATACTTGGAGCAGGTAGACGAGTTTGTGTATTTGGGAAGTATGTTTACGAGAGATGGAAAGACTGATAGGGATATTGAAAGAAGGGTGAATGCAGGAAACTCCATTAACGGAGGACTGAACGCGGTTGGCGCAAACAAAAAGTTGTCCAAGGAAGCGAAGCTAGCAGTCCACAATGGAGTGCTGATACCAAATCTGATGTATGGCAGTGAGGCATGGAACTGGCAGAGGAAGGATGAAAGTAGACTGAATGCTGTAGAAATGAGATCTCTGAGACGAATGTGTGGTAAAACCATGTATGATCGAGTGAAAAATGTTGAGATTCGTAAAGAATGCAAGGCTGATGTAAGCGTAGTGAGCAAGATTAAGAAAGGGACGCTTAGATGGTTTGGGCATGTAGAGCGAATGAACGAAGAAAGAAGTGTAAGGAGAATATATGACGCGAATGTGAATGGAAGAAGAAGCCGGGGACGTCCAAGGAAGACGTGGCACGATCAAGTGAATCAAATTCTTGAGTCGGGCCATGTCAGAAGTCGGAATAACAGAAGAGAATGTATGAGACGTTGTATGAAAGTGAATGGAGCAAGAAGTGTATGCCAAGATCGAGTTGTTTTGCGGTCCGTCCTCTCTGCCTACCCCTGCGGAGAAACGGCTTGATGGTTAGTTAGTTAGTTAGTTAGACTTTCTAGGAGACATGTCTCAATGGATTCGAATAAAAAAATCACTTCTTTTCCATTAAGTTTTTCTCTTCCTTAAATTTGACAAGTGCGTATGAATGTTGTTCACATATCCCATTTCTTGCAAAAATTGATTTTTTTCCAGTTTGTGACAAATTTAAAATGCTTAATAATGGTTGCACCAAAAAACAATAATTTCCTTTCATTAGCTCTTTTTTATAATACGTATATCGTTTGCCCCTTTTTCTTTTTTATTTTCCACAACCACAAGAGTTTTAGAAACTGACCGCGCGTTGATGTTTTTTCCGTCGAGGTGACGTAATCCTTCAGATATTCGCCTTCTTTTACCGTTTTTAATCTTTATACGAAATTACGTGAACCAACTCCCACTGCAATTATTTATTCCACAGTTATATTTGAGAAGACGATTATTCATATGAAATACCTTTTTTAAAATAGCATAATTTTTTTTTCAACAGTAGTGTGTGACACGCAGATATTCAAACCCATCGTTTAAAGACAAAAAATCTTAAATTTTCGTCTCTTTGTGTTGAAGGACATTACTTCTTCATATCAGAGATCTACTTTTTTTATTTTTATATGAATACCGCACAAGAGTCTCAACTGCTCCCAACCGTCTGGAGCCAGTGAGACTATGGCATTTCCAATTGGGGAATGTTGTGAGGCTGAAGGTATTGGGGAGGGGAAAGAGAAGAGGAAGAGGGAGGTGGGGAAATACCTGGCTATTCAGATCCGGTCACCAAACACGGCTAAAAGCCATTTCAAGCAAAGTTTCAATTCTGAATGGTTTGGTTTTTCACCAGGGCGGTACTGAGAGTATCTTGCACTCTGGAGATATCACTATTTTTATCACGCATGAATTTTCTTCCCCTTGTCCTATTCGGGTTGGGTTGGGGACCCATCGCTTCGGGAAGGTGCCTCCAGGCGTCTCAATCCTGCGCTACTTCAGCGACCTCCGTCCGTAGCAGGCCCAGCCTCTACTCGCACAGCCTCTGATTTTAGTGTCCTTTAGAACTGCGCCTTCTTCACCGCATGGTGATTTAAAAAAAGGGGAATTAAAAAAAAATAATGTGACACCTCCCAAGAACGCTCCTGTATGTGCTGAGCACATTCAGATGAAATATATCGCTACCTGGTTGGGCAAAGTTTTGTGGCGGGTTAAGGCGGGGGCTGTAGGAAGGGATTTGTTAGTACTGTTATTAATTGTAATTACCAACTGTCTCTCATTCATTTCACTGCAAAATAAATGTTTACATTGAAAATAGCGGATGATATATGATAATGGGTAAATACATAAATAATCATACTACATAGTTCTTTTTGCCTATACGAGAGTTTGAAAAACTGAATATTGTTTACCATTCTACTCACACAGCCACATAGCACGTCACAAACTACTAGAACAGATAAATAATCAAACCGCAACATGGCCTCCAACTAGTTCCTTTTCCAGTAAATTCCTAGAAAGATTTTGTTTTTTTAAAAAACAATTCCTCGTAAACAAAAGTACCTACGCGTGAAAACCCCGATTACGTCTTTCATTCCAGCCTGCTTTTACGTTTTACAATCCAATTGGATTCGAATTTGGAATCCAATTTTCGCGCGCAAAAGCCCGCTTTACTGTTAGCGCTTTTTATGGCTACTAGAGTAGGTACTGATGAACCGAGTGCAAAGGCGGGCCGCTGATACACCCGTTGTAACCTCTCATTCTCTCTCGTAAACGACGCATGTAACAGAAGGAGAGGTTGTAATGTGGCTCTCGGTGGTAGGTCCACAGCTAGCGACTGGCGGCTAGCCTAGGTCTCTCAGTGAGAAACCAGCTCGGTGTGTGCACGTGGCTTTAACATTATAATAGGCCGGTAGGTACCTACCCGGTGAGGTAAGTTTGCTCGCGCACGATTCGGATGGGCACACTTATAGCCATGTTTTAAAATGACTAATTATTGTAGTCCCCTCACTGAGAGCTCCGTTGTCAACTGGTTTTTCGTTCAATGTATCATTTATGAGAAATAGAAAAAATGACAACAGATCTATTTATACGTGTCATCCAATTACAATGTTATTATATAGTATTACTTATTTTACTACTCAGCTTCGTCACAGTTTTTTCACCGAAATCTGTTATCTTATTATTTTTTCTTTTATATCACACCTTATAAGAGCGCCATTGTCTATACGGAGCACATACAGGGGAACTATATCGCCACCCGGTTGGGCAACATTGTGATACGGATCAAAGAGGGGGCTGTGGGAAGGGGGTTGAAGAGGTTCGGATTAAATCAGGAGGAAATATAGATGCCGATAGTTCATTAAACGATAAGGTTCCTTTTCATGTTTTTACAGTTATTCAGATACTTCAAAGTTTCGTAACTCATGATGAAATTAACGCTGATAGTTGAAAATACCTTGACGTAGTAAATAGTAAATAGCCTTGACGTAGTAATTCCAAAAAAAAAAAAAACTCTGCATATTTAATGACAATTGAGCTCATCGTTGGAGAGAGCTTTTGCTACTTCAGTTATCATAGATTTTATCAATATTTGATCTAAGTTTTCGGTCTAAGGATTATTGTTATTGAATACATTCATTCTTTTTATCCAATTACAACAAAATGAAAAGAACTAAAAAAATCTGGTTCTTCTATAATAAAATAGAATAAAGAAGTTAAAAGCAAATTTTAGTGTATTTACATTTGTATGCATTCAAATTTTTTGCACACGATGAAAATCTATTGCTTAGAGAAAGCGTACTGCTGATAGTCCTAATATAACATATTTATGAAACTACATTTTTAAAGCGAAATGCCTGACGAGCCCGCCTCAATTTCATTTTACTGGGGACAGGTAAAAGATTACACTCACCAGTATACAATTCACCTACAAATACACACACATGCACATCTGTGTAATACTATTACACTTATCACTGTATGAGTAGTAGTACGTACATAGTAGTTCTCTCGATACTGTCAACTAGAATGTATCGAGTCGGTTTGCTTCAGTCACGTATGTCAGCCGGGCGGAGCGCACGCGCGACCTGTCAGCGTTGCCATGGCAATGAATAATAATTATAATAAATAAATAATTCGATTATAAATTAACACAACGTACATTTTACCCCTAGTCAGGAATTCATCGGACTTGTACTACAAAAGTGAGGGGAAATTTCGACGCGAAATTCGTGAAGTTTGTTGTGCTAAATAAAGTGGTGTGAGTTGAAAACATCAACAATATTTTGTTAACCTACCAGTGCTGACCCCTAAAAAGAGTTTATATTTCTTTATTACCTACTTAAAAAACGGTAAAATAGTTTTTTCTTGCTTAGATTAATAAATTTAATAAAGGTTTTTGCGGATATTGCAAAGATACTTCAAGATATTTTAACCCCCCCCCCCTCATTGGGAATATTGTGTATATTATATGAATGTGTTTATTTGAGTGTTGAATTGAAAACAAATGTTGAACTGTTAAATGTTGAAATGCGTGTGGTTCCCGATCTGGTTTCTGAATAACGGATTGTTTTGTGTGGTTTTTATTTTTCTGTTGATGCTCTCACGTTGTTAGTACAATTATATTTCCACGAGAAAAAAACATTCATTGCACAAACTATTGACGGATATTTCATAATTCTATTAAATTTTTTTAATTATATGACTTTATGAATATAATGTTTGCACACATATTGCATAAGTTATTTTCTAATTCGATGGCAACGAATTTGATTTACCTATCCACAGCCAAAGTCTAATGTTTTTGTGGGAAGGTACTTGTTCTGTTGATTGTACCTGTGACCTATAAGCTGTAATTTACAGAGAAAACCGTTCATTATTATTAAGTTATTATTTTCAAAGGTGATATTGAAAATATTGACCTATCGGTCATTAATTATCGGCTTAATGAATGTACAGTGTACATCCTATAATTATGTGTGTCTGTCTGTCTTAGAATTAGCTATTTCAACAATTACATCAACGATTTAAAAAAAAACATCAATACCTAAACTACTTTTTATTGACATTTCGTAAAAAAGGGTAGGTTGTAAAATTATTCTCTTTTTTATTTACTTACCCCTCTCTCGAATTTTCTAAATCCCTCACTCTTACGTGAATTTTCTTTCCTTACGAATAAATGGTATTCACGCTACTACGAAGAGTTTCTCATTGAACCAAATGAGTTTTCTTGATGTATAATCAGTGACGTGCATTTCTCTGTGACCAAAGATAGGCTGTGTGTAGTTGTTCTCGTTCAAGTAGGAATTATGCATTGAATATTTAACAATTGCCATTTTATCATCATCTTCCGCCGATTGTTGTGTCCAACTGAATAAATCAGCGTACAAGTTCCTTACCAAATTCATGGAAAAAAATGCATTTTGATCAGAAATATCTCGCCTTATTAAATTATTCCATATTTTCTAACGGTTCGTTTTTCTTAGGTTAAGTACAGCTTTTCAGCCTTTATGGACTGCTCACCACTGTGTATAATACATGTTATAACAACTATAAAATTAAACAAATCACTGGCATATTGGGTTATCGTTCATGGTCAGTTTCATGTAGTTACAGGGAATATAAGGTTAAACCTTATCAGTTTTCTTGATATACATGTTGTAAGATATAATATCTTGTCAAATCGGTGTTTTGATATATGTATCACAGAATACTGATATCATAGAATAAAAATAAAGTGTTTTCTTGATGTTTATAATGTTCGGTTTAAAATCTTGATGCATAGAAGGTGATATTCAAAATGTAAAACAAATATGTGTAATATTTTATATCAAAAGAGCTCTGTTGACGTACATGTTATTGCTCGTAGAAGTTTCTTTCTTGTAAATGTATTGTTAAATTGACTTTCGTGATATAAGGTACTTGTTTTGTTAAATCGAAGGATCTCTATTGACTTTATTAAATAAAATATCGTTTTCTTGATGTTCCCGATGCACAGAACGCCCGGGACATGTCAGCCAATGATTCATTGATTGCCTGTGACCGATTTCGCCTCACAAGACCGGAATTTTAACGGTGGTTCGTTTTGGTCCGACTCACTACTGTTTTTACAACGCTACCCGATACTTACTATGGGCGACACTACAATAACACGGGAACTTGTCCACTTCTTGAGAGACAGCCTTAAAGTGGACAGATTCCAGCGTGAAATTGAGGTTAAAATAGATAGAGAGGCTGCGACTGATTGACATTCCACGTTGCATAATGCGAGAGATGGACGACATAGGAGAGTAATGTCTTAGCAATTACGACGCTTCATTTATCCCAGGGTGGAAAATCTCTACGAAGCATTGGTACAAAACAAAAATTTAATTTTGTTTACGTCATATTCAAATAAGTAATAAACTTCAAGGACCCAGTATCAATTAATAAATATTTGACAAGTCAAAGCAATTTTCACCAATAAAATGTAGACATAATTTGTCTCGACGCCATCTATTTGAGGGATTTAGCCGTTACAAGCCTCTCTCATATTAATAAAGTTGGTTGTTTACAGGTGAAAATATAATAAAAACAGTAATTATTAAAATGGAACACTAGTATATATTGATTAACTTGGCGGGTTTGCGATAAGCCGACGTAGCTCAACGGTAGAGCATCTGACCGGACATTAGAAGGGTGCGGGTTCGAGTCCTGCCGGCGACATTTATCTTTGCTCGGAAGGTTTTTTTCAATTTGGATGAGTGTTTTAGATTAATAATTATTGTTTATAAAAATAATGATTAATTAATTATTTATTATTTTTATGTTTAATTCGTAGAACTTCATTTAATTAAAAAAATAATGTAACTAAATCAAATTTAGTAATGTTATTATTAAGTTCTGCAAGTATTTTTAGTTTTTATTATTGTGACAGCTGTTTCGACGTTCAAGGTCATTTTCTAACTGCCCACTAATGATGTTTAAAGTCAATAGTGAGGATAATATGAGTTTTTATTTTGTTAAAACAACTCATATATCGATATTTTTAAAGAATGTCATTCCCTGAATGACAGCGGTCATCCGAGAAAACCGGAACCGCAGTTAAGCAAAAAATCTTTAAGTTTAAGGATAAGTAGAATGCCTTATCGTTAAAAAGAATCGGAATCAGGCCCCTGGTTTATACTTCGGTTCTTTTGATCTTCCATGAGCTGATAATAATAATAATTGGATTACTTGTATAGCGCCGTTTTTGTGAAAAATCACCTCAGGGGCGCTGTACAAATCTTAATTCCTATCCTTTATCTGACGTTTTTAATCTATGAACATATTTCTATTAGATACGAATTAATCTTTTAGAAAAATTTTTCTAACTCCGTTGTATTATTGGATTAAATAGCCACCGGATAGCTTACTTGATTGCCTCATCAAATATTAAGCGGCCAGACTAGGCCAAGTCTAGATAAATGTTATTTTGATTGGCAGACGTCTAATAGAATAATATATATCTATAAACAAAACATCACATAATCGGTGTTAGGGGTGACTGCATCCATTTGAAGTCCTAATTGTTTTTTTTTTAAATTACGAGACAACCTATCTAGAGTCTAGAATAATTTCTGCATAAATGGGTAATGGTTCTTACCTGTAACAGGCTAATTAGACATGTTAAAATTTATGATGCATTCATGATTATTATAGCTCGTCACATAATAGTTCTTCGTTATTTTCTAAGAACAATAACCAATAACTTAAAGCCATGCTTTGTGACGTGTATCGTATCTATTATACAAAGAAGAATGTCTCCAGCGGCGGTTTTTGTTTGTTTGGTATACAAATCTAAAGTTTTATTCTGAGCTTGATAAACTTTTGCACGCTTAACTTTCGAAACAAGAGAAAGGTCACTGTTTACATGTGATTTCGAAAAATCACCCCCTTCACCCTTTCGTACCCCTTAAATCAGAATTTTGGTACTTCTTGATGAAATTTTGCACACTTGACGTTCAAAATGAGAGATAAATTACTGGGTAGAGGTAAGGGTAGGGGTGGGGATCGGGGTGTAAGTGTATGGGCATGGGCACGGGTAAGGGTAGGGGTAACACAACATAACCTCAATACTTCACTCCAAACCATTTATAACCCCGTGCAACGCCGGGAACTTCAGATAGTTATATTATAATATTATCAACATACCATTCAAATTTATCATTACTATTTATGGTTTCACAGGCCAAGGAAAGCTAGTAAAGCGTCGTATGAGTAAAATTCAATAGACAAAAAAAATTCGAATACTGTTACCGCCATCTATAAAATTAGCTCCTGCCATAAATAGATCGAAGTTAATTATCAGCGGCCATATAGAGCCCCCTGCGGCCCCAATAAAAATTATAATTGTGTTTTATTATTATTTATTACATACCAATGTCCAATAATCTGTTATGTGTTATAGTGCTATTTATTGCATTGGGAGTTGCCGTCGAATTCAAGGAGAAAATCTGTACTATTGTCCCAGTGAAAACTAGCCAACTGAATCCTTCTGCGATTCAAATAAATTACTTCTCCTGGGATTTATCCACCAAATTTCGTAGTTATTTATTCCGAAATATTATCCTTTGTAGTTTTCATTAAACGAAAACAACTATGTAAACTGTTAAAAATTAAAAATAAAAAACATTTTTATCAACATGATTTTTTAGAATGGAGACTTTTTAACGCCCTTGAGGTAATTTTTCACTAAAACAGCGCTATTCAAATTGTCCAATTATTATTATTGTTAAAATGGATACCGGATGTATGGTACATTTATTTAATCATGTCGGATGTAGGTTTTATTTAAGTACATACACGTTATGGAAATTTAATGCATATTTTTTTAACACCATGTCGAAATACGTCTTGTAAATTATTTTAATTCACCTGTATACCGTATTTCAATATTTATATTTCATTATAAAAAATGCATCCATTCATTGAATTTGGCAGACATCTAGGTAGGTTTTTTTTAACCTTATTTCAATTGGCCCGGCATACGATGTTGTTCAGATTAATATGTACAAAAACATGATTGAATATGTGAACTAAGTAATTACATTTGTGCGGTTTATATATATTATGGTCTTACTTGACGCTTGATAGAAAGGCCCTTCATGACAGATAATAATAATAATAATAATAATAAGAGTAAATTTCTGTAGCGCAGTTTTGTGAAGGTTTACCTCAAGTGCGTTTTACACTAACTAACCTAACTTAATATAATTGCAAAATAATAGATATACTACATAGTTTATCTGTTATTTTAATATACATATACATGTAAATTAAAACTATGACATAAAATATTCATGAGCAGGTATTATAAAATAATAATTTAGAAACTAAGGCTGTAAATAATCAAATATAATGTAGGTACAAATAACAACAGAGCAAGAGAAAATTATATGACATTATAATTTAAAAAAACAAAAACAAAAAAAACTTAATTTGCCACAACAATAATACGGCAACATCCGAAAAAGGATTCGTAAGTAGGAGATTTAGCATTTTAAACTTTTTTTATATCTATTATTTTATTTTTTATGTGTGTTCTACTTGCAGTGTTTAATTGAATCATCTGTATTGTTTCTAGGCCATAAAATTTTCAAACCAAAAACACATGATCTTCCTTTACTTTGCATTGCATCGCTTTAATTGAAAAGCTTCCATGCACGGAAGTTATAGTGAAGAATTTAGCGTTTGTTAATTCAATGTATGGTTTCTTTTATAATTTATGATCGTTTGGCCCATTGTGAATATCACGTAAACTTTTGTAAAATTGCAATACCTATTTACCCAGTTCTTTTTTTATATTCTGCTGATCTCTTAAGGTCTCGCAGTTCTATTCTATATTTTTTATTCTAAACAACAGGTTCAGCTTCAGAAATCTACCTGTATTAAATTTCTCGGGTTTTGCTATTGGCCACATAATCTCACGATAATAATGGCACAGTCGGACCAGTTCATTCACGACAGTGATTCATCACTAAAATTATTGACACACGTGTGTACATTTTCTGCCTTTGTTCATTTGAGTTGCCCAGAGTTGGGTGAATTGGTATGTAATATTTAAATGTATTCAGTGCATCAATACACAGAAAACTTTCCGTCGTATTATGTTGTGTAGTTACAGTAAAAATCCAAGATATCCCAATCTGCTATATTAGAAGATTCCGATATAGTTGTCTGCTATTTAACATAGTTCTACCGGGAAGAATCACAATTTCTGGCACAACTGTAACTTGTCCAAAATAGATTAATTGGCTCGAAAGATTCATTTTTACAACCATCGTATAAGTACTGCAATTTTCCAGGATGTATGAATATTTTGTTATAATGTACACGATTTTGTGGCAATCTTTTGAACTATGTTTCACACTTTGCGAATTCTTTAATTTTGTATGTCAATATTTTATCTGATGTATTATTCAGCATATAATTTTTGGGTTGTCAAATTAGTGTTCAAGGATATCAATTATTTCCTTTAAAAATCACTTTAAGCAGCAGATAGCTGTTTCTTACTAGATAACATGCATGTATAAAGGTCTATTCACATCTACCAGCACCGCACAGTGCAGAACAGTACAGTGCAGGAACGGCACAGACGCGAGTATTCACATTACACCATGCAGCACAGCACAGACGCGAGTACGGCTGCCTACTGAACTGCCAATTGAGCATTAGCATCCGCCACAACATGCTTGTTGATTTTATAACCTATTTTCCCTACCAATTAAATCAATTTGTCGTTGTCGATCTTCTAGGTTTTAGTAATATCTGCGTCGATTGACGCCAACTGATGGCGATGCCAAAATAGCTAAAATTTGACGGCCTCCATGGTCGAGGGGTAAGGCTCTCGACTACGAATCCGAAGGTCGCGGGTTCAAATCCCGGCGTGCACAAGTAATTTTTATTTAATTAATTTGTGTTGTTTCACAATTAATTCATTTAAAAATAATATATAGTATATTTGCGCACGTTCCAGAGTGGAAGATACTCTCAGTATCGCCCTGGTGAAAGACCACCATTCAGAATTGAAACGTTGCTTGAAATGGCTTTTAGCCGTGTTTGGTGACCAGAACTGAATAGCCAGGTATTTCCCCTTTTCACCACCTTCCTCTCTCCCTTCTCCTTCCCCTCCCCAATACCTCCAGCCTCACAACATTCCCTAATTGGGAATGCCATAGTCTCACTGGCTCCAGACGGTTGGGAGCAGTTTGGGACTCTTGTGTGGTATTCATATAAAAAAAAAAAAAGCTGTTATAACGTTATGTGCTCATACTAACTGCGCAAGCGCAGACGTCACCAGCAGCCACCGGTACTGTTAAAATATTCTAGCCGACAATCTCGGCCGGTGCTGGCCCGTGTTTGCGCGGTTACGTTACTCTTACGTTCGCTGTAGTGTGAATGTGCTCATAGACCAATGTAAGCGACTAATGTTGTCTTGTCAGCACTGTACTGTTATGCCACTGCGCGGTGCTGGTAGATGTGAATAGATCTGAATAGAGCATTAGCTCAATTTCTAGATAGGAACTATCGAACGGAGAGTTATCACTTACATTTGCCTGTACACTAGAATATCGACCGTAACACATTTATACCTGTAATATTAAAGGTCAAAATCAAAAATAGTAACCTAATCACTGGCTACAAGTATTTTACAACTCTTTCCAACGTAGAAATAGAATCCCGTTTCTATGGGATTTGAGCTACAAAACAATCACCTCCTCCACCGGTAATCACACGAAATGATAGTAGGTACTACTATCTTTCACGGAATCAATCCAATGGAAGCGGTCCATCTATAGACCGATCTCTTCGTAGACCGTACAAACCACGAGGCAGTTAATTAAAATTTCTAAACCCGATTTGAGATAGATTGTTGTGCTTTGTGGAGATTTTTTTGCTTTAATGTCGATGGCATATGCTAGAAGTAAAAAATAATCTTTAAAAGTCAACGAATTTTTAAACTTTATTGTATTATGAACAATATAATTTCGGTTGTGATGTATGTACGGTGTAATAATGTTCAAAATAGTTGCCTTTCAAGCGATTGATCTGGCCTCGATTCTCGGCCGTGGCAATATTTTTATTTCTATAAATACATTTATAAAATATATATATTTTTTTAATGAAAGCAATAATATAATATACCGTGATTTTTCACGGGTCTACGCTAGTTCGATAATAATACTGATAATTAATAACTTATTGAAGCCTATAAACCTTGAAATTGAGGTATGATATTGATGAAGATGGCGTAAAGTGAAATGGACTCATTAGCTCAGTTGCCAGAGCTGTTATCCCGGTAAGACAGAGGTCCTGGGTTCGATTCCCATATGCGACCGATACCTTTTTTATTTCCAATGGTTTTTCGGTTTCGTGTTTCATTTAGGATTGGTTAATATTTTCTTATTCAATGATTAAATATATATATATATAATAATTACCCATATTTCTGCCGAGATGTACGTATAAAGTAATGGTTTCCTATTGCCTTTTTACATCGTATAGTAGATATTTTAGACATTGAAACGCGTTCTAATCTATTCATCTATTTTTTTTTGCTCAAAATTACATTTATAAATGTGGAAGTCATCACTTGTTGCATATTCTCATAGGGTTAAACATTAAAAATGAATATTTTCAGAAATCGTCGGGTGAATTACGAACTATTCTAACTGAATGTAAGTAGATTTAACTGGGGAGACATTTAGTGCTCTGCACGTTGATCTTTCCTTGTAGAATTTATATATATGAATTTAATCTAAATATGGTCATTGATAACTTGTCTCAAAGGTCACCGTGGATATAGCATAGATTAGTTGCTGCAAAGTGTTAAGTTTTAGTTGGCAATTTTCACAAATTTAAATTATCTCCTCCAAATGAAAATCTGATATCTGTGCGGGTTCGAGTTTGTACTAGTATTATTTACAGAATAGGTCTGGCTAGATTCTAGATCGAATTATCTGAATGGTCATGGCACGTCTTCCACCATTGTACGATGTGTTGTTGAATTGTACCGAAGTTGTAATTTTTTTTTACAAACACGTGATCTCCTCGATCGAAGTTTGCAGAAATACTCAAGGTCAATGACCAATTGCCGGTCAGTTTCTGCAGTAAACATAATAATTCTAGAATCAAATTATAAATATTAAACGCCCGGGTTGTCGGCAATGAAGTCGATCAAATAAAATGTAATATTATTTACTTAAGAATGCATTTTGAATGAATGATTTGTCTAAATATTTATTTAGTAACATAGTACTTTTTGTGTACCTTTAACTCAAGAGTCGACCCTTTTTGACGTATTACAATTAGGGGGTGCGAACTGAGAATATCCAATCACAGACAATATGATACAAATTTATTTAACTGATTTTCACACATTACATTACATTACACACTACAGTTCAACGTTCCAAGTATCCAAAAAATCTTTGCCAAAAATATTCTAGTTAATCATCTTAAAAATGAGAAAATGGCTATGACTCTTCATGATCATATTACCAGAACAAAGCAACTAGATAAGATAAATATGCCTAAATGCAATACTACTTTTGAATTTTTAGCTGTAAAATTATATAACAAACTCCCACTTAATATCAAAAAAAGTAATTCAATCAATAATTGCATTAAGTCCAGCAAAGCTTGGCTTAAGGAATTACCAGAACTGACTACTATTCTAAAAAAAACGTCATAGAAATTACTGGAAAGACCCTACCCTAACCTTGAAGTTGAAATATAGAAGTCGCTGAAACCCCTTTATGCAAAACCTGGTCCGCCAACAGCACAGGATCTCCTAGTGAGGAGGACTATGAAAACATTCTATAATATATATGTATTTTTAATATCTTACCTTGTAATATCAAAATTATATAGAAACTAATAAATTAAAAAAAAAAACATGCGAAAATTCACACTATGTGGAGAACGCTGCAATAATTATTATTTTACCATGTTCATTTTCCTACTAAGGGTTGGTTGATAGAAATTGTAAAGAAAAGTATTATGTATAAAGTCGCGTCCCCTGCGAATGTTTTTTGAAAACATTTACACATAAACACAAAACAATGGGGCGTTACCGTACACGTTTGTGTGTGCATACACAATGTTTTTGCTTTCCGTTACCGATGGAAAACATTCCCCGCGTTGGAGAAGAGGGGAAGGGGGAAAGGGTTTGTTATTTTTTTAATAACCACCGCACAATTCGTGACTATCTAAGCGACCGATATTTGAATAAGTCACAGCATAAATCAGAGGGTTTTTTTAGGTTATGTGTACTGAGCGAGTTTATAATATAATATTATAAGAAGTTTGCTTCTGTATTACTAATTATAATAATGTAATGTTTTATCTTATTTTGTCTGATATTTCTAATAGAATTACAGCCCCCATATTCAAAACTTTTTAAAGGACGCATTGTGATAAACACATTGCTTCTGTATTAGTAATTATAATAATGTAATGTTTACCTTATTTTGTCTGATATTTCTAATAGAATTACAGCCCCCGTATTCAAAACTTTTTAAAGGACACATTGTGATAAACACATTGCTTCTGTATTACTAATTATAATAATGTAATGTTTTATCTTATTTTGTCTGATATTTCTAATAGAATTACAGCCCCCATATTCAAAACTTTTTAAAGGACACATTGTGATAAACACATTCATTTATAATTTTATTATTTAAAATAAATCAAACATTAAACAAAACAATGATATTTTACTCCAATTTATAAAAAATATGTAGTACACTCAAAAGATTATTCCAGAACTTATCTTGTCGTCTACACAATTGCTTTTAACCAAAACAAAACATTTTAGCAGAAGACGGAATTTGTATGAATACACATGTTTTTGTGTACCTATGGTTCTTTGTGTAATGTTTCAAAAAACATTCCCAGGAGACCCGCCATAATAAATATGTATGAATGTTTTTTTTGTAATGAGTCAATAAATTAAAACGGATAAAACGTACTAACGGAAAACTAGTACCTTTGTTGCGTCGCGTCAAAAAATTAGTTACATTGCGAGTCAAAATCACAGTCTCAAATATGCAGTCAAGTTCATTCAGAGCCTGTTCGACACCTTTTTGGGCTGTTTTACCGGTGCAATTTATGCAAAGTGCCGAGCATGGCCGGTGTAAATCATTCAGCTCTAGGTCAGTATGCCGCGTGGCCATCGTTCTCCTCGTTATGCTACCTTGTACAGCCTGTCAAAAAATTCTAGATATTTAATAAATTGTAACTAAAACATCATTACTATGGCAATACCGAGTAAAACCGGTTTTAGTAGAAAAATTATGTTGATTTAAATATGAGGTTATGTTTCACTTCCGAATCTGAGAGACAAAAGAGCACGTTTCTTCGGCGCAGTTATATTTTTTATTTAAAAAAATATTTTTTCTAATATAAATATAATAATTAGTATTTTATAATTATTTTGTTTATTTTGTATCATCATTTTTAACATTAACATAAATTTTTTTCCCTTATCTCATCGCTTATGTTATTTTTTTGTTATATTTTCATCTTTTATATATGCTTATGTCATTATTTATTTAGTTTAATTAATATCCTGAGGAGGGAATCATTGGTTTCGAAGCATGTTAAATAGTGGCTTATACAAAGTAACTCTTAACCATTTAATTGACAATGATGCCACGATTGAAAAAAAATTCACTTGAATCATAGTGCTTTTATAAAGTTATTTTTTTTCTCTCAACCATCTTAGTGTTGCCATTTAAGACCCAGCAATACCCCCCCGAGCGGCAACAGAACATTATTTAAAAATGAGATATGTTAATATGGATGAGAGAGGGAGCGCTAATATAGGAAATGCTTGGGCGTAAGCGATCTTTTTAAAATATTTAATAGAATAGAGCAAAAATCTCCATACTACGGACATGAGTAGAATTCAAAGAAACGCAGTGAATTATTTAAATAACAGAACCACACAAAAAACTTCAATTTTTCAAGGGAAGTTTGTAATATGTACACTCGGAATGCAGAGGCATGAAACAATTTAAATGACCGCAGCGTCTTCAATTTTTGTCTACTATTTGTTGTCAGACTGTACCTAATAGTAGCTAGTTGCATGTGGTGGTTTCTATCGTGAAGCAGTATCGAGAGTAGCTAGTAGCACGGGTAATGGCGCTGGTAGGTAAAGGTATGCAAAGCCGCGAAGCCGACGCTATTTCAATGTTGTCGCTTGTATGTCTTCCGTTCAGTACTCGTATGGCGTATGTAGTTCAAAGTGGGTTATTAGACTTATTGTTTGTCATTACGTTGGATTTATTATTATTCTTGTTTGAAGAAGAGATTAACAAGACGTTTATTGAAGCTAGTTTGCGGTGTGACAGTGGTATTATATCACCACATATTGTTTGTTTTCTACCTACTTCTACTTATCAAATAGAGGAGAAGGTCGAGTCGTCCATGACTATTCAAATCAGGTCACTAGACTTAGTCGAACCATTACAAGTAACGTGAATATCAGATAAAAAAAAGTATTAATGTTATTGATTTTATTAGTACCGTTGGGTACATTTTTATCGCGATATGGAGCAAGCAAAATAAAATGCATTGATAACATCGAAATATAACGACTGTTTCGTGCTAGCATTTAAAATAATATAAATTTGTTAATCTTCGCATTTAATAAAATAACAAAAATAATAACCGTATCACACGCCAAATGGTGATGAATATGGGTTTTATCGAATTTCATATCGAAGGTAGTCCACCGTTGCAGTTTTTGAGCAAATAGAAGGTCAGACGTGGAAAATATAGTCGGTCATCATTAGTATCACATCGCTGAAGGCAAATGGTTTTACAGATCGCTGGTTTTATCTCTAAGGTCAACCGTAATATTTAATTAATTCAATTTAGGTCCAATACGGTGGCGTAGCGAATATTGGGGTTTGGACCGCTTGTCGGAGGCCCAGGTCTTGTAGGGAATCGACTATTCAAAATGTATGAAAACCTTTTTTCTTACCTGTTTGATAGTACTGGGGAACATAAAACTTTACTTATGGTGCAAATATTTCATTGAACCTCATAAAATTTGATAATTTCTTGTGGTAATATGAGTAAAACTTAAACATCCTTGAAAAGTAGAATAAAAAAATGGATTAATGTTTAATAAAAATAAAAAGTGGAATAGTGTTTAAAAAGGTATCTTTTACTTAATCATTATAATGGAATTCCACCATGTATTAACAGTTTCAAAAATTGAAATATGTTTAAAAGTGTTTGATAAATTCATTTCATTATTCTTGATCACAACGAAGTTCAGTAAGTTTTAAATAATAATAATGCTTGGATTATTTCTACAGCGTCTTCATGAGATAATCACCCCAAGGGTACTTTACAACTAATTTGTCTAACCTATAACTTAGACTTACAGCTAACATTTATTACTAGTGGCTTATATCTAAGATTTATAAATAATGACTTACTATTAGGGCTCTGCAAAACAGAATTTCTATTGATATATTACAAATATCCCTTAAAAACTGGAGGTTTTATGTACTTAAAAAAAATATATATATATTTTTGAAGATAATCTTTAATCAGTCAACGGGCTGAAAATGTAATTATACGAAATTCCGTCCATAGAAAAAAATCGTAAACTATACTCCGAAAGTTAAAAAGGGTTTGTTCTGTTATTTAACATGTTATAGGTTTAAAAAAAATCGTACTGCTTCTTTAAATGCTACTTAAGAGATTCGTCTTGAGATTTTTCATCTATCTTAAATATGTCGTGTATTATTAATATTTTTAAAATTGTCACTTACGCCCATTTATTCTAAACGCTCTTCACATTGGTGCGCTCTTTCTGTCTTTCGAATGATCATATCTGCCTTTCAACAGCGGTCAGTCGGGATTCAGAGCCGATGCTAGACAGACCTCTCGCCTAAATCTAAATTCTCGGAGATTAATGCGGGGCCTTAAGCTAGCAACTAACTATTGAGACTTATAACTAGTGACTTACGTCTATGACTTATAGCTAGATATATACAACTAAGACGTATAACCAATGACCTAAAACTAATACAAATTTATGACCAAGTGGGTCAATTCACAATACTGTTATCTATTACCTACAACTATGGCTTAAAACTAGAGACTTATAACTAAAATACATATTAATATTATCAAAGCATTGGGCAAGATAGGCTTCCAGAGATAGCTCGAATTCCCACAGAGATTGTTCTTTATGGTGTTTATGGAATGCATAGGTACTCGTATTATATTGCTAAACTTACGTAATTGAAATTAATTATACCTACATTAAATGTATTGTTTTATGGATTATAATTTTATGGCCACTGAATAGATAACACACACTATAAATATCTTCCATGTAGCTTTGAATAGAAACCGATGTCGACACTGACTTAGTTACCTTATGGTTCTAGCCCATTTAGCACGCATCCTGTCTCTCTTACACTGCATGACATCGTATATCGCAATTTATATTTGTACGAAATAAAAATTTAAAAAAAAACGTAATGATGATGAAACGAATTTCTGTATTTGAAATTTAAGCAAAGATTTTTTGATCACGAAACACACACCCACATCGCCTTTCTCGAGCGCTTCTTTATTTGGATAGTCCCGAGATTTCCAAATTTTAATTTTTGTCTTCTTCAAAACACTAATTTTATTAATAAGACTATAATCTAATTAGTGGGTGCATATATGCAAATAACAAAGATTTCTGCGCCGTGAAACGTATATCTTTCTACGGGATTTTCGCGTATCTCAACCTAACAAATGCCTTTGACGTGGCTCCGTCATAATTTGTAGTTTTTTACAATTTGCGTAATGACGCTAACAGATCTCCCAAAAACTTCTTTAGATACTTGTCTCTGTAAATGGTTGTAGAAAGAAGTGTTTACATCACGGCTCGAGTCATCTCCACTCGACTGGAGCAGCTTGGTCATTACTAGTGTATTTTGTTTTCCGTGTTCTTTGATTAATAATGTTGACACCATTTAAAGTATTACAAGTTACAAGAATACAAGAAGTATTAGTTGTTTCATCTGTATCTTTTATTTCAAGTTCATTCATTTTTGTACGTTACAATTACATTTGTACAATACGCCCGTCCTTTGTGTTATTATTCAAAAAGTAGGTTAAAAAAAATCGGGTTTTATGTAGAGTATGTAGAGTACCATTGACTGGTGACATAACTTGTATGGGAGAGACGAAATACCCGAACACATCCGTTAGCTTTGGCTGACCTCTAAATACTAAACGAGATGATGCAGGAACAATCTTGACGTATACGAATATTTTGTGGGTTTCGGGTATAGTTTTTTTGTACCTAAACGTACGGGATACGGCTTGTTGCGTTCGGGCGATAATATAGCGGCCGTATCACGTACGTTCGTATGGGTAGGGCGGTTAAATCACTCAACATCTACATTACTTTAAATCCCGATATCAAAAGAGTAAAATTTTATTCCGTGTCGTCAAAAAAACAAAACATTGCTTGTAATGAATTGAGCTACATCTATTCAATAGATTTGAATAGTTCTAATACTTTTCTCTATTATTTTTCCTTCCACTTTTCCATTACCTTTTCTACTTCACAACGATCCGCAATATTGAGAAATGCCAAGCTTCATGGTCGTTATAAAATCCATCGTATTTAATACCCACTTTGTCAAGTTATAAATTTTGTTATAGGTCTCATTTGTAGCATTTTAAATTTTGTGATTACAGAATAGTTTTATCTGGATAGATGGCGTACAATCAGATGGTTTAAAATAACAACAACAACAAAAAAAACACATGTATTTCAACATACTTATCTTCAGATCACAGAAAAATCCAAATAACGTTATGTATAATTCATTTCATAAAACTGGCTGACGTTAATTTGTTGATGAAACTAAAAATACCATTTTTAGATTACAAACGTAATAATATTTCTATTGTTGTCATCGGAAAACTTCTATTGTTGATTTGTTTTTTTTTTTCAAAACCTGTTTTGTCGCTTCCGTTAGTAATTTTGATTTCCTGGTCACCGTACAAAAGGTTACAAAATAACATGTGTATAAGCGCAAGGCCATACAATATTTTTTTCTGTGAAACCAGATAATTTCACTCACCGTTTTTTTTGTTGTTGCAATGGTTGATAAAATTTTAATCTGTGCTGTAAATTTAATATCTTTCTTATAATTAAAACTAAATCCAGCATCGGTATTAAGATGTATTATTAATGATTGTTATCAGTCATATGAATTAACTTATTAAAATACATTGGGTGTTTTGATAAAATACGAGAATTTTTTTTAATCGTCGTATTATTATTATCAGTAATATTAATTAACTTATTAAGAAATATATGGATGTTTTTATCTAAACGAGGATTTTTTCAGTGCTGCGTCATAAATTCTTGTTACCATTATTATCCTTTAGTTTTTGACGGCCTCCATGGTCGAGGGGTAAGGCTCTCGACTACGAATCCGAAGGTCGCTGGTTCAAATCCCTGCGTGCGCAAGTAAATTTTATTTAATTAATTTGTGCTGTTTCACAATTACTTAATTTAAAAATAATATATAGTATATTTGCACACGTTCCAGAGTGGAAGATACTCTCAGTATCGCCCTGGTGAAAGACCACCATTCAGAATTGAAACGTTGCTTGAAATGGCTTTTAGCTGTGTTTGGTGACCAGATCTGAATAGCCAGGTATTTCCCCACCTTCCTCTCCCCATTTACCCATTCTCCTTCCCCTCCCCAATACCTTCAGCCTCACAACATTCTCCAATTAGGAATGCCATAGTCTCACTGGCTCCAGACGGTTGGGAGCAGTTGAGACTCTTGTGCGGTACTCATATAAAAAATATAAAAAAATCCTTGCAATTGGAGGATCGGGAATTTTTGTAAAGGAACTATGTACCTAGATTATCCTTTATTCCTTATCACATATTCAGTACGATTCACACGTAATCCTAGAAAATATACTTTTACGTTAATTTCAATTTCATCCGTACTTTTATGTTTGACTTTTGGCATGTTGGGTCGTGTTACGTGTTACCTCGAGATCTGCCCGATGATGGATGCTACAAGGTCATTCAAAACTGTGGCTTTAGGTGGAGGAAGACTAACACGGCTCCAAAACCCAAAATTCAAACAATATAATACTACGGGCCGTGAGAATCTTTCTGATCCCCTCACATCCTCATATCATTTATACGCGACCCAAAAAGAGAAGATGGTTTTTTTTTTTGTATAATGTTGTGAGTTCTTTGTTGGCGATGCAATGCGAAGTAATGCAAAATCATATAAAATCATGTGTTTTTGGTTTGAAAATTTGATCGTCCAGAAATATTATAGATACTTTAATTAAATACTGCTAGTAGAACACATTTTGGCCTTTGCTTTAATATAGCTTTTTTTAGATATCTCTTTTTATAAGCCTGGAAAAAATAAAAATAATGAAAAAAATAAAAATAATAATCGGGCATATAAAAAAATGTTATAAAATCTCCTACTTGCGAACCTTTTTCGGATATGGTTTTATTGTATAATGTGAAAAATTAAGTTATTTAGATTATGATCAGAAAACATTATCATTGTCTCTGAAATTCATAAAATAAAATAAACATACAAATGGCCTTTTTTTTTTGCATAGATCAAAAGATAAATTTTTACTGGAATTTGAATCGCCTTATCGCCTTCTGCGTAAGGATTGCGCAGTTTCGTTCGAATTTTACGAATTGGATCTAAATGGATGATACTAAAGTGCACAAGTTCGTGAAAATTTATCATTTTTCGTTCATTGAACGTAATTTTGTATGATGTAAACAAAATATCTTTTCTAATTTCTTCAAGCGATTGGCATTCACTTTGTGATGTCATTATTAATAAATGAATTTGAAAATATGGCTAGTATTCACCACTATAATATACATTGATATCTACATGTTTCGAAAGCGATGATTTCAACATCAGGATTTTTTTATTAGCATTTTTGATTAATTACTTACCTACTTTGATCAATTTTTGTTTATGTTTATAATTTGTCTGTTTTTACATTAATGTGTTCTTATTTTTATCATTTGCTTATACTTGAAATTATTTTTTAGTAGTCATATATTCCTGATGATGAAACCATCGCTTTCGAAACGTGTAGATATCAACATATATTTATAAAGTGGTGAATACTAAATATATTTTTACATTAATTTAAAATATCTTTTCAAAGAAACCAGATTCCTTCGTCCTGTAGTTTTTTTGTAAAGATTACACCAGTTGGCGCAAAAAGTTTTTATGTATTTATGGAATACGTGAATCGGTCCGCGGCCCATAAATGGGAACCTCTAATCAGCGCACCTCCTAGCGGACTCTGAAATAAGGGGCGTATTTTTCCTGTTATCAGTTTTATCAGCGTAATTATTATTTATCTCGTTTTTTCGATCCCATAAGTTATTCGGAACAATCAAGATTTGGCCATTTTAAATGGGAAAAGCATGTCCCATGAAGTCCGTACGATTTATCCGGAGTCAACATCCCAATAACACGTTCCAAATGAATTTCAACACCGTCCCATTCGCTGCGGACCGGTATCTTCAATAAATCAAAGCAATTTCATCTCTGGGTCGGTTTATCAAATAATAATTCCATTTCCCTGAGTTCCGTGGTACTTATGGACTTCATAAGATCGAGCGACATTCAATTTTATAGCCTATTCCATTTGTTGTTGAGAATTTATTGTAGGTTACCCCGGAGTTAGGAATATATCAATAGCTGTAAATTACTGTGAAATAGGGTTAGGGCAATATGAAAGGGAATATAGTTCTTACATCTTTCGATGATTTTTTTAAATATGAATACCGCACAAGAGTCCCAACTACTCCCAACCGTCTGGAGCCAGTGAGACTATGGCATTCCCATTTGGGGAATGTAGTGAGGCTGAAGGTATTGGGGAGGGGAAGGAAAAGGGGAAGAGGGAGGTGGGAAAATACCTGGCTATTCGGATCTGGTCACCAAACACGGCTAAAAGCCATTTCAAGCAATGGTGGTATCCTCCACTCTGGAACATGCTCAAATAAACTATATATGATTGGTGGAAACGTGTATTTGATATTCTAGGGACACATTTGTACTGTAAAATTACTCACTTTTCTCAAATGAAATCCCATAATTAAATATTAATAAATTCTGACATTTAAAAGTAAATACAAATGGAAGGTTAAAAGGTTTTAAATGACACTATCAAGATTGCTAAAAGGAAAATTAAAGCAAGTTTAAAAAAGCGCAATGGAACAAATACATATTTTTGACTTTAACCGAACGGTCTTGAGAAATTATTGGCAATTCCGAAAGGAGATGATTCTACATCATATTCTATGACAATTTTATGTTAAAACCTTTTATTATCATTTAACGCTTTGCAAGGAAGATAATTAATTACACGGAAAGGAGACTTTTTGTATTTCTGAAATGTATGTATCAAAATACCAATTTATTGGATCTTAAATCAAAATAAAATAAAACATATTTCACATATCAAATCTAGAAAAAAAAATTGATATTTCTATTTTTGAAACTGATAATACATGGTGGAATTCCATTATAATGATATAATAACACACATATAAAACTTATTTCCACTTTTATTTTATTTCACCGTGACCGGTTTCAGCTTGTTAAAGCCATCTTCAGACTGGTAAAAGTTAATCTTAAACTACGGTTTATATACACAACATGTGGGGAGGAGGGGTGGGGAGAGACTGCAAGGGATTTATTCTATTATTCTATTACATGTAATTATTATTCTATTATTCTATTACATGTAATTATTATTCTATTATTCTATTACATGTAATTATTTTTCTATTATTCTATTACATGTAATTATTATTCTATTATTCTATTACATGTAATTATTATTCTATTATTCTATTACATGTAATTATTATTCTATTACATGTAATAGAATAAATCCCTTGTAGTGTCTCCCCACCCCTCCTCCCCACATGTTGTGTGTATAAACCATAGTTTAAGATTAACTTTTACCAGTCTGAAGATGGCTTTAACAAGCTGTAACCGGTCACGGAGAAATAAAATAAAAGTGGAAATAAGTTTCATATGTGTGTTATTATATAAAAAAAAATTGAGTTATGCCGTTTTAGATTGTTACTTTAAAAATGCGTCACTCGAATGTGGAATTTTTTTAATGTGTAGAACAAATTTCATAGACAAAATGAGTAGCTTGGTGGTGCCATAGTAATGTTAAAATAAATATCTACATTTTACTACCAAGTAGTTTGTTGTGTTCTTCACAAAAATACATTAATTTTTTCAATTGATTTACTAAGTGTTGCGCGGATGGATCAAAACAGTTGTCTTATGGAATGTATGACAATGGTAAACGATGAAAATAATTCGTACCTGTGCTATGTAATGTTATTTGTTTGTTAATTTCATGTTTTAATTATAACATCTTTCGATTGCTCATGATGCAAATTACATTGTATTCTGTCAAAATCCTCCGAGAGTAGAAATTGTTCTTCTGTTATTACTTCTTTTTACCATGTATTTTGCACATCAGAATTTTATTGGTTATTTTGAGCTAAAATTCTACCGTAGAACTGATGTTCTCCACTATTTATCAGCAATGGCATGATGATCTTTAAAAAAATATTATTATTTTAATTTCAAAATTTGATTTCGAAAACAAAATTAAGTACGGCAGGAAGTGACTTTCTATAAACACGTAATTATTTAATATTTTGGCGGCAAAATGAGTCTTACAATGCAGTGATTACAGATTCTACGCACAATTTGATACCCATGACATGAAAATTCTTTTTATAAAGCAACCTCCAAACACTCAAACATAGATGTATCAACCGAACCATTACATGTATTGGTGTGCCTATACACGGTGTCTGGAAACTCGTGTTACAAGCGGGAAATAAGTGAATCTATCTTACATTACAGAGAACTTAAAAAAACTAAGTCGATCTGGATAACTCCATGTTTTTCATTGCTCTATGTTTTTTTGGTTAAAAAATTGGAGTCGGGTCTACGTTTCGACGCATTTTAAAAGACAATAAATAGCTGACCGTAACCCCGTCGTTTCTGATTTTTTTTTAAAATTTTACTTCAAGAATTCTTTTAATTTCGAATTCGATTTACTAGAAAACGAAAGCTCGAATCAAAAAATGTTATACCACAAATCGACTCCAAATGTGATGTAGATTCATTAGTTTCTCGGTTGTACCACGAGTTTCCGGACACCATGTATAATACATACCAACTATATACGCAATAAAAATAGCGTTATGATCGAACAATCATAAAGGCACGTTTTCACTAATTCCATTATATTAACAAGTAGTCGGACACACTGTAAAAAAGGCAACATTTCAAACACCAGTGATAAATATTGCAATAACTAATGGAAGGTGTTTTTTTACTCGGTGGCGTTGTTTTTGAAGTAGTTTGCCGATTTATTTTGACGTGCGGTTGAATACGGGTTTGCTCTGAGAGTTATCTGGCTACAGCATTCCTGTATTATGTAGGCATTTAAATGGTCTCATCAGAGCGATGACTATTTTCATATAACTTTTTCGCATACCATCACAATGGGTCAACAATACTTGTTTACATTCTACATAATGTGGGATTAATGGGTTTTTTCATTCTTTTAATGTGAATCATTATCTTTTTATAAACTTAGCATTAAAATACTTGTCTTTTTTGTGATATTTTACCTCAAGGGCCCTTTCCAAAACCATAAAAAAATATTTACTTTACCTAAACACCAACTTTGCCAATCATACCAGCGAAAATATTTACGTGAAAGTATTAAAACGTTTTTGTTTAAATCGAAAGTTTGGCCAAAAAATCGCCTAATATGCTATTGCAACATAATTTAAAAAAAATATATTTATTCATTTCTATTTATTTATTTGACAGTTTTTATAATATAAGCAATTATTATATAGAATGATTTGTACGTACTGTAAATTATTAATTCATAATAGCGTATTGGGAACACCTCACTAGGAGAACTTGTATTGAGGTGTTCACGTATTTATGACACAGTGTCATTGTGAAATGGTTATACAATTATGTTAAAGAATAATAAAAATATTGTTAAAAAAACAAAAATTCAAATGTATTATTTATATTTAATTTAAATGTTGTTATGTTTGATTTGGTGTAAATAAGTTATGGAAAAAATTGCTCTTTTGATTTTATCCAGATCGAGACATTGGGTTTAATTAAATGTGTGGGTGTATTCTCTCTTATAGTTTAATTGCATAGTATTTAAAATGTCCTTTTCCGTGAGTGGTATAATTTAATGGGATATTAAGGGTGTAGTTTGTTGAAGACCTTGTTAAAATAATGGATTTTGGGATTGTAGAGGAATATGAAGATTAGATTTGAAGAGATGAAGGATTGCAAATTTAGCATAAAATTGTCTATTTGTCATAGCGTCTAAAATCTTTAAAATTTCAGCAGAATATGTAAAGTATGGTACAGTTGTCTTTATAGTATAGTAGATACTCTCAGTATCGACCGGTGACGTGCATTGCTCTATATCCAAAGGTAGGCTGTGTGTGATTTCTTAAGTTTGAATTTATTGTCACTAAAAGATTTTAAAAATGTCTTTGTATTTTTATTTTCCATTAAGGCCATCCACCGGCTAAAATTTTAACGAAATCAACAAGGTTGAAAATCCCGCTGTACATCGGCCGCATGTTTCGATTTCGGCAAAAAAAACATCACCAAAATGCGTGTTTTATCCAATTTTGTAAAGATCAGACCTAATTATTAAAATGTTTTACGGACATATTCTAAAAAACTTCATTTACCACAATGAGCAATACGAAAATATGGGAAAAGGTGTTCATAAGTAGGAGATTTTGCGCTTTAAACATTTTTTTAATGTCTCTTACTTTATTTTTTTCTAAGCTTATAAAAATACATACCAAAAAAGTGCATGGTTAAACGAAAGGCCAAGATGTGATCTACTTTCAGCATTTAATTCAATCATCTATGATATTTCTAGGCCAACAAATTCTCAAACCGAAAACACAGGATTTTGCATTACTTCCCATTGCATCGCCTTAATAGTTATGGCGAACTGAATAAACGAGCGTACAAGTTCCTGAGATATTAGTTTTTTTTTTATGTTACTCCTGCACAAGAGTCCCAACTCCTCCTTACCATCTGGTGCCAGTGAAACTATGGCATCTCCAATCGGGGTATGCTGTGAAGCTGAAGGTTGAGGGGAGGGCAAGGAGATGAGGAAGATGAAGGTGGGGAATTACCTGGCTATTCAAATCTGGTCACCAAACATGACTAAAGCCATTTCAAATAACGTTTCGATTCTGAATAGTGGTTTTTCACAAGGGCGATACTGGAAGTATCTACCACCCTGAAAAGTACTAGGTATTAATATTTAATTCTCCTGTCTATATTATATAAAATTACATCTTGCAAAAATTACTAGAAATGCAGGTGGCATGTGAAACAGCATTTCGAGCAAGCAGTATACACGGATGCATGGTTTTGCGTTATGTATCCCGCTAAAAAACTAGATTGAGGAAGTCAAAAATACCGGTCCGGTTGCAACTAAAAAGTGTAAATTTGGCAAAGAGAAACAATTTGCTGGTGTAGAACGATTGTAACATAAAAAAATATCAACAAAATTTACAGAAAAATGTTTTTTTCGTTTTTAATTATTTTTTAATCATTTATTTTCTTTTGTGGTACATTTTTACTATGGTAGGTACAAATTTTCTGCCTATATGGACTGCACGTAACTGGTATCGTCCTGGTGAAAGACCACCATTCAGAATCAAAACGTTGCTTGAATTAACGTTATTCGTGTTCAGTTTAAATTTGATTAGCCAAGTACTTCCCAACCTTCATAGTCCCCATCTCCTTCCCCTCCCCTTAACCTTCAGCATCACTTTTAAATTTTTAATTTAATTTTATTTATTTATGTGTAAGAAACAAACACCTTTAAATACAAATATATATACAAAGGGAGTTTGACAAAAAGTAAGCCAACAAAGTTTCTTGTGCTAGCAGTGGTTAAATACAGGTGCTATATTTCAAATGATATTGGTGTACCTAAAACTCTTATAGTCGTAGCTCAAACATCGCCATTACTAGGTATATAATATTCTGCTAAGTGTAGTCAAAAATCGCAAGCTAAAAAAATCAAACAGCTCGTGTAAGTGACCATTTAAATTCAGATATCATAGCGGTTTGATGACCAAATAGTGTGTTGCAATTTGTTCAATTAGACCAAGGATCCTTGTCAGCGCCACTCTCGCCTGCTTCTAGGAAAATAGGAAGGCCCAGTAAAGGAAAGTTACATACATAATATCACCAAATGATCCAATGGTCTTGACTTTCTTTTGTTTGCATGCATGTATTTCAACATGCAATTTGATTAATCGTGATTATTTAATTTGTAATGAAAGGAATCGATTCATAATGTCATTTGTAATTATTTTTGACGTGTTTGAGTGCATTGCGACATGTCATGTAGTGAAGCTACGAAAGTGACCGTAATAGATGTATTTATTCTAAAAGTATTTTTAACATGGTTCTTTTGCATTACTTTAGTAACGGTCAGTAGTTATTAACTATGTATCAATGGTAAAATGAAGGAAGTGATATTTCAATCTGAATATCATATCATTTTTCTTTCATCACTCTCTAGCCATATTTTGTGCTAATTTTACACCTTCAACTTATTTGAATAGTTTGGAAAAAATCTTGGGAATTTTGGCAAATGACCTGTAGTTGTATAAGGTATAAGGAAAAATAATAATAAAATAATATTGCACGCAGAAAAGCAGTATTAGTAGACGTTATATCTAGGATTGCATACAAATCAATTATTTTGAAAATATATTATATAGCATTAATTGTTTTTGTGTTTAATTCGTAGAGATTCATTTTTTTTTTAGTTTCTCTTTTTTAGTATTTCTCGGTCCAATATCTGTAAAAATTGTAAAAGAAAAAAAAAGTGGTTAATAATAATAATAATAAATGAACAAGCCTAAAAACCTGAAAAGTAAAAAATTTAACTTAATAATAGTGGAATGTACGAATTAAAATGTGACCACGCCGACTGCAACGCTACCTATATCGGGCAGACGGGCAGGGCTTTCTCAACTTGATTCAAAGAACATATACGATGTTATAAAAATAAAAGCAATTCTTCAAAATTCGCAGAACATCTGTTAGTAAATAATCACGTCCCGCTTGAAAACAACAAGCCTAAACCCTTACATATAGAAAGAAAGGGTCTTAGATTAAATTAAATTGAACAATTATAAATGAATAAACCAGCGAATGATCCTAATATAACATTAATTAATAAAGTAAGGAACATTATATATTCACTGCTTCTCAGCATGTTCACATTATCAAAACAATATAACACATTTAAATAAATCAATTAAGAAAAGATTATCAGTTAAATACGAGGAAACATATTATAAATGTGAAAACCTCACAGAATTCAGAATTTTAATTGTTTTCTAATTAAATCGGTTTTACCTATAGTAAATCATTATTTTCAAAAACCCGTCCAAATTAGAATGGGGTGGGAGTGAATAAAATCATATAAATAAGTGGCCACAATGTGGATTAACCGCAGTTTGAAAATGGCCTTGAACGCCGAAACAGTTGTCACAATAATAAAAAGTAAAAATACTTGCAGAACTTAATAATGACATTATTAAATTTGATTTACATTAAATTTAAAAAACAAGTAAATAAAATAGCATAGATATATTATAACTAGACATTTTTGTTGAGGTATTATGAGTAGACATTTTACAATGTCGACATTTTATTCGAGAACATATATATACAGATTGATTTTCAGCATATTTACATATATTTATTTAGTTAATTTATATTAATGTACCATTATCCAATTTCACAAGATACACAACACGTAATGAGATAAACAAGAGTCACAGAAGAATAACAGCACATACATAATACATGAATGAAGCAATGACAAAAATAGGACAAAAATATATCTACATTTGAGAGAACAACGCACGAACAAGGTTTTGGTAGAGTCCACGATGGTAGGTAGGTAAAGCCTGATAAAAATCATTTAGACTGGAACCAAAATTTTCAATGCCCTAGCTTGAGTTAACAAGCCTCGACATTCTGTACAGTGAAGATAATATGATATCATTTTATATACAGATCGATTTTCAGAAGGAACTGAAGATGAATTTGGATATAGCAGCATTTTAATATTTCCTACAATGTGTTCTTATTAGTGTTTGAGTTTTTCAATGGTAGAATTATTACGATACGTACAAAATTCGCTATCAAACGCCACAACAAACCTAATTTGAAAACTTCTCATTTTCTTTCTCATCAATTATAATTATTGAAGCGCTCTCCAGTAAGATGAATGGCATTCTCTTCATAATGTTTCATTAGTCGGCCGGTCATAATATGTTGTATTATATTAGGTACAGTTTCATCGTGAATCAGCCTCGGGGTGATGATGTAAGTATTTAGAAAGATTCCGATCTGAACACGCTGCAAGCTTTTATTTACATATCGTTAAGTTATCCAGGCGTTCATCTCACTCCATTTGTATCCATCTCGTGGTTTATTTAATCAATAAATGATTGCCAACGGCGTGACGTATAGGACATTAGTATTCTGAGACTAGTAAATTTAGGATGCACATATAATTATTTTCGCCTTTGAAATTTCTTCAGTTACCCTAAAGCCTTTTAGATTATTCTCTTGTACACACTGCCTGGTTCACACATGGGGTATCGAAAGTTCTAGGAGTTTTGAAATAATCGTCTCCTTTCATGAGTCTGAATTGGTTGACTTTACCAACAAACTGTTTACCATCATAATCCCATAATTACATCCAGGAATGGGGTTTGGTCTCCTCCATAAATATTACCAATTGGTCCTTAGTTATTATTCTCCAATCCTTAGATCCCCCATCATGCCTTAATATTTTTCTACGCATTCAATAGGTACGCCTCTTATTCGGTCAGCCCATGGGTTTTTTTCTATTGGGGCACCCACTAGGTCATTGTTTTTAGTGTCCTATTAGCTGCCTTCTTTCCACATTGATTTCTTTGTTAGAATCTTCGACAGTCTTAAGCTCAATTACATTCTAGATCATGTTCGTTATCTGCCTTCTTCCACATTGATTTCTTTGTTAGAATCTTCGACAGTCTTAAGCTCAATTACATTCTAGATCATGTTCGTTATCTGCCTTCTTCCACATTGATTTCTTTGTTAGAATCTTCGACAGTCTTAAGCTCAATTACATTCTAGATCATGTTCGTTATCTGCCTTCTTCCACATTGATTTCTTTGTTAGAATCTTCGACAGTCTTAAGCTCAATTACATTCTAGACCATGTTCATCATCTGCCTTCTTTACATATTGATTTCTTTGGAAATTTTAGAATCTTTGACAGTCTTAAACTTAATTACATTCTATAGTTCACGTTTAATTTTATTTCTGGAGGTTACCTTTTCTAGTTATGATTTTCCTTGCATATGATAACTATTTTGGTCTTTGTTTCTTTACCCACAAACCAAAGCCTCCTAATTAAACTACCATATGAAACATGTGAGGCAACACATCCTTCGTAATATCTCATTGCCAGTAAAGCGTAATTCATCGTGAAAATCGTCGAAATGCACCTGGATTCGGCTTGTTTTTCAGATAAATCAATTGGATTTTATTTTGGGATCAGCACGCTCTGCAAGTATTCGATAGTCATATAGTCAGTTGATTATTTCACATTTCCATACGGCCGTGGCGTCGTGCGTCGCTTGAATACCGGTTGGTGATTATTTTTCACATCTCCGTGATATGCACAGAGGTTTCGCCATCCGGCAATAAAAAAACATACACAATCATTATTTTATAATAATAAATAATAACGAATGCTGTTTATGAATCTACGATTGATTTCATGGCGTCCGAGAAAGGATCTCATACCTGTGCGTACGCCCACTTCCCTCGGCATTATTATGATCCTGTATATAATACAAATAGACTAGAGCACACTTACAATACTTGTCTCAATTTGAATGAAGGATTAATGGTTCCCAAGCATAAAACAAATATGGACAAAGAACTATAGATAACTTGATTTCTAGCTGTTTAAATATGTTACCCGCTGAAATAATAAAAAAAACTGTATTAAAACTAAACGATTAATAAACACATTAAAAACTTGGCTAGCTGAAAGAAGTTATTTGTATTGGATAATAAGGAAATATTATTTTATGTATGATTTATTGCTTCCGTTCATGTTTTTTTTAAATTTTATTTTTATATACTTTTGTTGAAATATTTTTGAGTAAGATTCTTGAGAAATATTTATGTTTTATGTTTGTTACATATGTTTTTTAGGTTTTTATTTTATTTTATATAGATATACATACATATTTTGTAACTTTGTCTGTAATTTTTGAATAACAAGCTCCCGTTAGACAAACTACCAAACGAATTGATCGGGACTTTTTGCATTGCATTTTTTCTTAAAAAAAAATTCATTGTTGACATGTGGAAGATGATAACTTATTGTATTATTGGGATAACGTACTTATTACCTATGAACTCATAGACCCTGATGTATGGCAGTGAGGCATCGAACTGGCGGAGGAAGGATGAAAGTAGGCTGAATGCTGTAGAAATGAGATCTCTGAGGAGAATGTCTATTAAAACCATGTATGATCGTGTGTAAAATGTTGAAATGTAATGAGTAAGATTAAAAAAGCGATACTTAGATGGTTTAGGCATGTAGAGCCAATGAACGAAGAAAGGAGTGCAAGGAGAATATATGACGCAAATGTGAATGGAAGAAGAAGTCGGGACGTCCGATGAAGACATGGCACGATCAAACGAATCAAATACTTCTGTCGGAACATGTCAGAAGTCGGAATAGTCGGAAGAGAATGTATGAGATGTTGTATGAATGTGAATGAAGCAAGAAGTGTATGCCAAGATCGAGTTGTTTGGCGGTCCGTCCTCTCCACCCACCCTTGCGGAGAAATGACGCCATGGTTAGTTTAGTTAACTCATAGAGCGGTTAAGAAATGATTTTAGTTTAAAACTAACACCATGCCGGAGTTGCCAGGCAAAAAAAAAATCACAGCAAGAAGCATAAAAAAAACATAAAAATATCCAAAATTGCGACAAACTCCCTCGATTTCAGACAAAACTATACATAATTCACATACATATTTTTTATAATTAATTAATGAAAGCGTTAGATCAATTGTCCGATAACCTGAACAGTTCTGCGCATGTGCGTTATTTCCAGGCTTATGTGATCATGAAACTAAAAAAGAACCACCGTTTTCATATTTACCCCTTTTACAATAATATATATATTATCATTTATTTTATTGGGGTTGTTTTGGGGTGAAATTTGATTGCGTGCGATTTGCCATAGATACAAAAAGTATCACGGACCCAGAAATTTGGGAATAATTTCAAGCCATGACTAATTTGAGACTTGTGTGGCTAACACTAACATTGTTTTATTTGTTGTTAGGTATCCAAATGAATTATTTAATTTGAAACAGGTGCAGCATAAAAAAACAGGGGGCTTTATGGTAATCTTGACTGCTGGATCAATAAAATACTAAAACGAGCCAGACATTTCCGCTATTTCCGGCAGACTTTGACATTATTGGAACACTGTATTTGCATTATAAAATACTTCACAAATTAGAGGAATAGAATGGTCAAATTAATGCCTATTATTGAGTTTGTGAAATTCTCTCTTCCTAATTAGTTGTGCTTTGTGGAATGATAATCGTCTATTTCGCAATAGGATTTCTGGAATTAGGATTTCTGGAATTAATTTAATGTAGTTTTTTGAAAAATAACATTATTGTAATTTAGGTACGTGTACTGTTAACTTCCAATTAATGCCGGTCTGTTTTTCTTTGGTTTTAATATTGGATTAGTAACTACGTATTGCCTTCTGTATGCATTCATGTTTACATAGCCTTGATAAGGTTTTAAACTGTGCCGTAATAATCATTAACCTTAAGTCGCCTTTTCATATTTATCCATTATTTAAGGAATTGGGAACTAACTCAGCAGTAATATTTGCACCGAGGACCAAGTGTTGTACATTCCGTAACTAATTAATCGAAAATACGAGATAAATAAACCATTTAGGGATTTTGCTCCCTACAATCGTGTTTTTGTTATAAGCGTTCTCGTTATAACGAAGTTCCACTGAATATGTTTTATCTCACTATCGACTTCACAAATTATATAATAGATAATGCATCTTATTTATGCTGACTGCAAAATCAATTGAATCGAAAACCCTTCATGGGATTGCAGCAGTAGTTTGAACTCCTACGTCATTATTATATTATCTCCCGATCGGTTCTGTGCGGTGAACGGAACTCTTGCCGGTCGGCACAAAGGCCCGGAGTCGCGCCCCGTTTCCTAGGTATTATATCGCGTTATATGAAAACTATTCAGATGGGTAATTCAATTCCGGATTCAGAGGCGCTGCGAAATAATGGAATGGAAAGCAACGAGCACAGAAATACCTAGAATATAATATAGTTCTTACCCACTCCTAGTCAGTATATATAGTTTCCTTTTAAATATTTAGTTTATACTCAGTTTCCTGGATGGTGACATCTGGGTACCTACCTAATTGAAATGTTTTATCATGATAATATAACAGCGCACAGCTTTTTTTAAGGTACATATTTTTGGCGCTTCTAGTCATCTGTGGGTGTTGTTAGGTGGGTCTTTAAGATCAATGAACTTTAAAAAATGATTTTTCTTCTTTCGGTACTCATGGTACCAATTTTAAGCGAATTTTTTCATCTAATTTTAATGTTTATGAATTCATTTATCAAGTTTCTTAAGTCACGCATGTATTAATGCTGGTAAATCAAACTTAACAATTAGAATCTCAGCAAACAGATCAAGAAACACAAATTTATAAAATTAATATTGTGGTAAATATATTTTTCCGATGGACGGGAGTCGAACCCACAATTGCCCGATTCAAAGCCATATGCGTATATTAACTATGCTATGCATGTGTGTTTTTAATAAGTAGTTATATCTACTTTTACTTATTATATATATAATTTTATTTTTATGTGTATACCGCACAAGAGTACCAACTGCTCCCAACCTTCTGTAGCCAGTGAGAGTATGGCATCCCCAATTGGGGTATGTTGTGAGGCTGAAGGTATTGAGGAGGGGAAGGAGATGAAGGTAGGGAAGTACCTGGCTATTCAGATCTGTGTACCAAACACAACTAAAGCAATTTCAAGCAACGTTTCGATTTTTAATGGTGGTCTTTCACCAGGGCGATACTGACTGTATCTACCACTCTGGAACGTGCCGAAAATATATTATATATTAATTTTAATGAAGACACTGTGAAATAATCCAATTTAATCACGACGGGATTTGAATTCGCGACTTCCGGATTCGTAGGCAAGGATCGTAAACACTATCCACGGAGACCGTCAAATATATTATTGCTCTACTGATCTTGTGTTGCTTGTTGAAACCTACATTTCGACTTTAATTTTATTCTAACACATGTATATTTAAATCTATTTGCATCAGGGTATCTTCTTACCACTACTTGTTTATTTTTTTCTGTTTTCTTTGTACTCTTTCCTTTTAAATATCTTACAGTATTAATATTCTAGAGTCCTATGTTAATCGTCGTATAGACGCGAATAGTAGAAACGGTAATTTCCCCCCATACGCAAAAGAGTTCAAAAGTGTTCTGTTATGTCAGCGCGGGAGAGTGAATCGTCAAAAATGCGGCAAGAACCCTCAGCAGCGGGTGTTAATCTGCTAGTAAATATACTATTATGCTCTGATGTACTCCTTTACCTACTAAACATAGGTATATGTGACATAATGAATTCTCACATTTGATATGTTTTCTGCCATCAATGTAATCATGTGCCTATTAATTTGCAATAATCATATTACATACCATTTGTAAATTTTAAAAATGTACCATATTATGTATACATGTTGTCAATATGTACCCGCCACCGACGTCAAAATTAATAGACTTGCTATACGATTTCGACCACTATTAGCACTAGTTTTGGTTCACTGCCATCCACGTTTGTTTCGCCTGATTTGACTGCGGTAAGCAAATTATAAAACATTTATAAAAAGGGTCAAACTAAATACTCTAACAAAGTATTACTGTTTGTAAACAAGCTGAATCTTTTTAGTTAATTGTTGTTTTACTTAAATTCCCTGCATACCTAGCTCGCCCCGTCCCTCTTAATTTGGTTTCTTCCCACCCCTTGCGTGTTAGTCTAGCTCTATTTATTATTTTCTGTGTGGTGCCTGCTAACAAACTATAAAAGCAGTTTACCAGATTTTAAATGTTAATAAAAAATATATGAAAAACTCACAATGCTAAGATTTACCTACAAAAGTGGGTACAGCACCCTTTAAAGTCTACGAATCAGTTGTGGCAATGGGTGCCAGTCAACTACGCACTATGGCACAAAGCAATATGACACCACCCATACCACTATACCACCATACCAATAAACACTACACCGAGCATTCCCTGACGTATTAAGGTCTATTCATATCTACCAGCACCGAGAGTAGAGCAGAACAGTGAAGTGCAGGCACAGCACAGACGCGAGTATTCGCATTACACAGTGCAGAACAGCACAAACGCGAGTATTCACATTACACCGTGCAGCACAGCACAGACGCGAGTATTCACATTACACCGTGCAGCACAGCACAGACGCGAGTACGACTGTCAACTGAACTGTCAATTAAGCATTAGCGTCCACCGCAACATGTTTGAGGATTTTGGATTATCTAAATTCAGTCAATTTCGTTATCCATCTTCTCCGTTTTAGCAATATCTTCCGTCTAATTACGCCAACTGACGAAAATGGCGGTGCTAACGATATGTGTTCATACTAACTGCGCAAGCGCAGACGCCATAAGCAGCCACCATCACGTCAAAATATTCTCGCCGACAAACTCGGCCGGTGATGGCCCGTGCATGCGCAAATTCAATGGAAGATGGTCTGAGGAACTAGCGTCATTGATCCCTTCGGCACCAGTCGGGAAACACGCCAAACGCGCGCCCAACATTTGTACACGGTTGATATTTGCCACATGAGAATGTGTCGCTTCTATGATTCGTTCTTGTATTCAACAGTTCGGCTGTGGAATGATTTGCCGGCCTCTGTGTTTCCTCCCTCCTACTACATGGGTCTCTTCAAGACCAAGGTTCACTCTTTCCTATCCTCTAAAATACCCTCCACACAGCATCCCCAAATATGACATAGGCCTTGAGGGAAATTATTTCCCTCAGGGCCTCCCATGTGGAGTTACTATAAAAAAAACTTTACGCTTACGGACGCCGTAATATGAATGTGTTCATAGATAATGTAGGCAACCAATGTTGTCGTATCTATATAGTTCTGTTTTGCACTGCGCAGTGCTGGTGGATGTGAATAGACCTTCACTCGTATGGCACGAGGCAGTACTAGATTAACAGTCGTGAATAAATTTGATATCCATCCGTTGAAATGAAAGCAATGACGCCCAGTATTGCGCAGACTTGCTGAATAATTTTTCAATTATCATTCGATTGATAGAGCCCCGGATGAATTATAATACTCTTAGACAAGTCAACACTTCATTTCTCAACGACACGATGGCTGTCCTCAGGCGTGACGGGAGAGTATGCACGAAAGGCGAAATAGTTATCACGAATGCAAAACAAAACGATTAAACTGATTTACTATGATGCCATATGAATTTTAAAATCGCTTCAATCAGTTGATTATTCATTTAAGAATCAATTGCTTGTTGAATGAATTATCTTAATCAGATTAGATACGATTTTTCAAGCGACAATCTTTGCCATTGATAAAATAATAATTCGGACGCGAAACAAAATAGATTTGTTTTATTAATCGAGGCACCGATTGGAAACAGTTTTTTGTCCACGAAAAATCGATAACCTAATGTATATTATTTTTGTGTTTAATTCGTAGAATTCCATTTAATTTTTAAAAAACCTTAATGCAAATCAAATTTAATAATATTATTATTATTCTGCAATTATTTTTAGTTTTTATTATTGTGATAGCTGTTTCGGCGTTCAAGGCCATTTTCATACTGCGATTAATTCACATTTTGACGACTTATTTATATGATTTTATTCACTCTCACCCCATTCTAATTTGGACGGGTTTTTAAAAATAATGATTTATTATCGGTAAAACAGATTTAGTTAGAAAATAATAATTTTTTTATATTTATAATGTGTTTCCCCGTATTTAAATGACAATGTTTTCTTAATTGATTTATTTAAATGTGTTATATTGTTTTCATAATCTGAACTTACTGAGAAGCGGTGAATATATAATTTTTGTTACTTTATTAATTAATTATATATTAGGATCATTCGTTCGTTTACTCATGCGTTTGTTTCTTTATTTGCATCATTATCATTGCTGGTAAAACGTTTACACGCGTCACTTGTATGCCGCTTAAAAACTTTAATGATTTGTTGCTAGTAGTTGTCATGTCAGGTATAGAAAATAAGATTCCCCTTCCTGAGTAAACATGGAAAATCATTTAAAATTAAAATCGCGCAGACAATCAGCGTTAACGATAACCTTAAAGACATGCCTTTAACCTGCGGTTACGATTCATTGGAATCATAATCGTTACATCTCTAGAAATAACCCAGCGGTAGGTAGGTACATTCTGTTATAATGTATTTAGATGTTGCTACTAAATACATTGTAAATGTAGGAAAACAGCATATTTACTACGAGTAAACGCAATTTGTGGATAAAACCCAAGGGTCCATTGCTAATAATAAATTTATAATCAGATTGAAAAAAAAATTGTGTGTTAACCACTATTTAATATATAAATATCAACATGTTTAAAAAATGGCGTCAATTCTTCTTCAGTATATACGCGGTTTTATATAAAGAAAGTAAATATTTTATATTTCCGCATATGCAAATATTTTAAATTTATTTTTATGAATATTAAAGGGTTTTCCTTTTTTTTTTAAATATTAGATTTTCTGAGTCCCAACTGGAAATATTTACCATAAATTTATATTCTGATTGAATTGTGAAGTTTTCGCTTTTATGGATTGATTTTTGGTTCACCATAGCGAATTAAATATAAGAAAAAAAAACACACACAATTAAGTTGGGAAACATTAAAGTTGGTGTATTACAATGTAGATTAGTGAATTATTAAAAGAATCGTCGAGAGTGATTTATAATTTCTTGGAATGCTATAAAATTGTGATGCAGTTCTATTTGTATTGAATATTTCTGTCATCTCTGCTTCTACAGTTATATTTTAGAAGTCAGCAGAAGAATTTCTTTAGAAGTTTATTCAATTGTTTTAGATCCATAGAAGTCTTTTGAATCTCCAACGTGTCTAATGGTTACAACATCGTGTTCAGAATTCTCTTGAAATATGATGCATCCAAGAACAATGAGCATTGACGACGCATTTCTTCCTAAAACCTTACCTACAAAATGCTGTATTATTTATATTTAACAAGACTCTCAAAGGAAACTTGCTTCCTTCTTTTTTCTGTGTTTGTGGCATATAATTTTCCGCTAGTTACAATTAACGCAAATTAATCTTATTCCGTAAGTTACCATCCCGAAACTATACTATCCCAAATTAAAATAAATCAAACGGAAATAATAAATTATTTAATACCTGCTGACTGTCAATTATTTAGAGCTCCAAACACTAGATAACATTATTATTCATACTTTCAAATTGTAAAACACATATCGAGATCTTTTTTCATGTTTATATACATACTAAGGATGCAAAACATATTTGACATATTTTGAATAACAACACTGTAGTCGAGGGTGTATTAAATATAATTTAAACTTACTTAATTCTAATTTTTTATTTCAATCTGCGATTGATGCACTTTGAAGCTAGCTATGGAAATGTTTAGGTTAGATTTTTTTAAAAGGATTGTCGTTGCTTTAATGCTAAATTAGCTTAACAAAATCGTTTTTCCAGCCGCGTGCAACGCGACAATATATTCCAACAGTTCTTTCACGCTCGATGTAATAACGTAATAATTCCACGGAATCTTGAATTTCTAGCAGATATCGGATAACTGCAGATGATATAATTTCCTATTGTGCATTTCTTTGCATAGGAATGCCTTGATTATGTTCTCTTTTGCAAGTTGCGGCTTATCTCGCGTCATCGCGTGTTGTCACGGAGTGTTACACTCCTCTATTTCCAGTGTGACGACTAACATAGGTACTATTGGAATACATATTTTGTATGCGTCCATACAAATTTATTTATATTTATTTACTGCAATAAATTATGTACTTTACGTTGCGGTTTGTAATTTTTAATATTCAATCGTGGAAAAAATATTATAGTCGTGGAGTTGCAAAACCCGCTCTGGAAATATCTCGAGACAGTCGCAAAAAATCGCTTGGAACACATTGCATTTAAACTTTGTTTATCACTATATACAGAAGAATTATGTACAGTTAATTATTTTGATATTTAACAAAAAATGTATATTTTTTATATTGAAGGTGTTCCAAACAGTTTTTCAAGACTTTCTAGAAATCAACACACATTTTCAGAGCGGGTTTTGCAACTTCACGATTCAATTATATAAGTTGATGATTTTGCTAACTCACATGTTTTCACTAATAAAATCATTGATTTACGGTCATTAATTTATACTTAGAATCAATTTAAAATCATTAACAGAATTGGCAGATGCAGCCAGCAAGTGTTAATAAAATTTTGCAAAATCATTTTATACTGCGGATCAACGGGTGAAATCATCCGATGACTAACTAACTACCCATCATCGCAGAAGCAGACAGAGATGACGATTCACCACACAACCCTGTCTTGATCTTTAATCATTCACTAGCATACACAATTTTCTTGTTATACCGACACTTGTCCTCATATACCCGAATCAAGTATTTAATTCAACTAATCCTTTTGATACTCCCTTATCCGTCCATCCAGGCAACCCTTTCTTAAATTATTCACCTTGCATTATTTTCCGAATTAACTAAGCAACTAACCATCACGCCGTTTCTCCGCAGGGTTAGGGGGAGAGAACGTACCGCCAAGGAACTCGATCTTAGCACACAATTCACTTGTATTCAATTCACATTCGTTCATCGTCTCATACATACTCTCCTGCTATTCTGACTCTTGACATGGCCCGACTTAAGTATTTGGTTCACTTGATCGTGCCATGTCTTCCTCGGGCGTCCCCGGCTTCTTCTTCCATTCACATTCGCGTCATAAATTCTCCGTACATTACTTTCTTCGTTCATTCACTCTACAAATCCAAACCATCTAAGCGTCCCTTTTTTAATCTTACTCATTACGCTTACATGATGGTTTCATTCTTTGCGAATCTCAACATTTTTCACACGATCATCCATGGTTTTACCATACATTCGCCTCAGAGATCTCATTTCGACAGCATTCAGTCTACGTTCATGCTTCCTCTACCGGTCCATGCCTCACTGCCATACATCAGGGTTGGTATCGGCACTCCATTGGGGACTGCTTGTTTCGCTTCTTTGGACACATTTTTTTTAGCGTCAACCGCGTTCAGTCTTCCGTTAATGGAATTTACAGCATCCACTCTTCTTTCAATATCCCTGGTAGTCTTTCCATTTCTCGTAAACATAAACCCCATCTCCACATTCGTCATACGGATATACGAGTACATGATCTTACCGCACATACGTCTCATGGATCACATTTTACGACTGAATCGAACAAAAAGGCAAAGTTATTTTCCGGTAGCAACAATTCTTGTTATCATAGGTTTAACATTATCGTACGAGTACTTTTTCGGTTTTTTTCCTCTACTCACTTGTTTTAAAAAAATAGCATCCATATAATTAGGCAGCTAGCAGTATGTATTTATATTTACACAGCAAGGCATTGCTTGTTGAGTTATGAAACATTTTCTTATCACACGCTGTGTACCTACTTTGCAATCACGAGGAAAATCAGGCCGTGTTTGATTTACTTACAGGTAGGGATGCATTATTATTCGCTATGGAGCTTAATCTTAGTTATTTGTACAACGACCCAACCAACTGATTTGATTGACCAAATAAATTTACTCAATTTTAATTTTCAAAAATCTATCTCTTCAGACTGCAACTTAAAAATAGATGCAAATTGCTAAACTTATATTTTGATGTAGAGAGAAATTGTATATATCTCTGATGCTTTATAATATAATATCGTATGAAGGGCACAATTTTTTATTGAAACTGACTTATGAAAAAACGTTGTCTTTACTTTATAATAAATTCCGAACAAGAGTTTCACATAGATTATACCATAGGTAAATTCGTAAAAAAACACTAAAGATAGGGATTGTAAATTAAGCCACTCAGGCATTAACAAACTATGTTGAAATGACTGCCATTCGTTCTATATAGGAAAGACATCCCGTAATATAAATATCAGAATCACGGAACGCTTTAAATAACACTTTTTTCAATCATCTCATTTAAACCGATCATATTTTGAATAAAGATGCAGGAGTTCATATTCTCTACCGTAATAATAAAGGCAAAAAATTAGATAATTTTTAAAATTATGCTTCTACCATTGGAAATTCGAAAATTCCTAAATAATAATTTTAGTATATTGATTAATCAAGTAAATTTATCGTAAAGCACTCTTTTACATATTTTTCCAGTGAATAGCATTGTTCTTCCGAAATAACCCCTTCTCCTTTGGTCGGCTCCCACTCCAAAACTTAAATATGCGTGTATATCTATCATTATTTTATATCATAGTTTAGTTTTAATATATTCCTGACGAACGAAGGGTCCTTCCGAAACCGGTCGAGATTATTATATTAAATAAAGTGATTCAAAACAAATGTATACGTTTAAAAGTTTCAGCTTTTAAGATTTTCTTGTTTCTTACAGCTAACCTTGAAATCTCTGTCAAAAGAAATGGAAAACACTTGAAAAGTAATGTACATAAATGAAAAGCGAAAGGGCACATACTATATTACACCTGTTAATATTGGTTTTTACTCGACTTGATAAGTATTCATTTATGGTGCAATGACATTTGTTTAGTTTGTCGACGTTTGTTTGATGCCAACCTTGTAAATGTAACTATAGCAGGCGCGGAACTGTCAAATGAAAGTTTCTAGACTGAATGCAATAGAAATGAGATCTGTGAGTCGCGTGTGTGTTGAAAAAGCTTATGTAGAGTGTCCGGATATACGAAAAGAGTGCATGGTCGATGTAAGCGTGAAAGAGGCGAATTGGTGGTTCGAACATGCAGTGCTGTATTTAACGCGTAATTGAATGGGAGAATATTTTGAGGACGCCCGAGAAAGACACGAATCAAATACTTGGGTCGGATAATGTCGAGAAGTTGGCATGACAAAGTTATGAATGAAACGATGTATTTGTTAAAATGGAGCAAAGCGTGTTTATTGCGTATTAATGTAGTTTAGTGACGATCTCTGCTTACTTCTGAGCAAAAATGGTGTGAAGGATAGTTGGTTATCAGATATAATCCGCTTTGTGTGTATTGTGTACATGTATTTTTTTCACGTTTGTGTACACGAATGTGACCAGTGGGAAGTGGGAAGGTAAACACTATTTGAATGCGAAAAAGGTCGTCATTTTATCAGCGTTCTCCGTCTACTTTTTCAAGGAGACTCGATATTAACCTTTATTTAATGGCAACACTCACTACTTATGTATAGTACCTACATACTTATGCAGTGTGAGTGTTTTCCGTTCACGACTACTCACACTTTTAAATCCCGCGAAGGTATTATTTAAGTACGCACTTACCGATATTTAATGTTTCCTATTTTCCAAGCGATAAATATCGTGGAAAAATTCACACGAATTTGCGATATTCGTAAACGTAGTTCCTTACGTTTTTAGGTAAGCAAAAGTGAGGTATCTTAACTATGTATCTTAACTATGTATCTTAACTATGTATCTTAACTATGTATCTTAACTATGTATCTTAACTATGTATCTTAACTATGTATCTTAACTATGTATCTTAACTATGTATCTTAACTATGTATCTTAACTATGTATCTTAACTATGTATCTTAACTATGTATCTTAACTATGTATCTTAACTATGTATCTTAACTATGTATCTTAACTATGTATCTTAACTATGTATCTTAACTATGTATCTTAACTATGTATCTTAACTATGTATCTTAACTATGTATCTTAACTATGTATCTTAACTATGTATCTTAACTATGTATCTTAACTATGTATCTTAACTATGTATCTTAACTATGTATCTTAACTATGTATCTTAACTATGTATCTTAACTATGTATCTTAACTATGTATCTTAACTATGTATCTTAACTATGTATCTTAACTATGTATCTTAACTATGTATCTTAACTATGTATCTTAACTATGTATCTTAACTATGTATCTTAACTATGTATCTTAACTATGTATCTTAACTATGTATCTTAACTATGTATCTTAACTATGTATCTTAACTATGTATCTTAACTATGTATCTTAACTATGTATCTTAACTATGTATCTTAACTATGTATCTTAACTATGTATCTTAACTATGTATCTTAACTATGTATCTTAACTATGTATCTTAACTATGTATCTTAACTATGTATCTTAACTATGTATCTTAACTATGTATCTTAACTATGTATCTTAACTATGTATCTTAACTATGTATCTTAACTATGTATCTTAACTATGTATCTTAACTATGTATCTTAACTATGTATCGGAGATCTGTCACGTTAAATTCCGTTGATTTTTTAGGATATTCGTACTTGTAATTTCAATTACACGGAGCTTTGAATTAATCATTCAACGAATAAAGGTCACAAAATCGTAAAATTGCTAATGTTTACTGCACATTTTATAAATTCTTTTCCCGGTAAGACAGATGACCTGGGTTCGTGTCCCAGTTGCGTCCGTTACCTTTTCTGTTTCACATTTCAATAAGATTTGTTAATATATTCTTCAATGATTGAATATTACAATGAGGTTTATAAGCTTCAATAAGTTATTCCAATAAATTGAATTTTAAACTTTTTATATCAGAGAATTATAGAAAAGCGTTAGTTTGAAGTAGAATAAGGTTTTGAAGTACAATAAGTTTTTTTAATCAATATTTTTACACTAAAAAATAACGATTATTACACCATAACGAAACAATTGTTTTTATTTTAAACTAGCTGATGTGTACCCGGCTTTACTCGGGATTTTTTTTTGAAGTTGTGAATTCTTGTTTGTCGTTTGGGTGTCGTACTTGATTTGACAGCGAAAGTAATGCCTTGCGATGACTATTACTGTCTTTAAACAAAGAAACATTCATTCGAAAATTTTGTTACATTCCAAAAATTTTTTTTTCAAAATTTATCTAAATAATATAGTTTTTAAGTCGGCACGTACTTATGTTTTCATTTTGAAAATATTCTACCCAAACAAACCTTCATCTTTGGAATAAGTAATCTGTGGCTAACCAGAGTGGTTTATCTATGAGCTAACCTCAATTGGCGGGTTCAATGTATTTCATACTTATTTTAAAACGTTATAGCAACAGTTTTACATTTTGGATTGAAATCCATGAATGAATTCAAACTACTCTCTAAACCTTCTCGGCACTAATAAGAACAAACTGTGCTATTTTAAGCGAAACCGGTCAAGTAATTTTCGAGAAAATCGAGGACAGACAGGCAGACAAACATTCGTCTTTATATATATGGATAGATTGGTTGATTTGCTGACGAGTTGAACATAAAATAATCCCACCTTAATTATAATTTGAAGGTACCTCCGATAGCAATGAGTGAGCGATTTAAAACAATATACAATTAAAATGGCAATCTTCAGATTGGCCCAGTGCTGTGAATAAAATAAGTGTGTTGTGCGTTCGCCATGGCCTAAATAATTAAACCGCCATCGTGGCAGCCATCATGGTGTCGTCATCTCCGAGGACCAACGAGAATGGAGCTGCGATCGACAAGAAGATGCAGTATAAAGTGAGTTCAATTAGTTCTAATATTATGGCCGTCCCTTTTTTCCAAGCACCCCTTTCTTCATGTTCATGAGAGCAGGATTCGACCTCTTCCACGAGTTTAGTGCTCTCTTAGTCATCTTACTCCTGTTCTCAGGTCTTCCCATCTACCTCCAGTGTTCTTCCACCACTTCATTTAATTAGTTTCCGCTGTTGCCATTTGGTATCTGGCATTTTGTCGTATTTAAAAACATATATTTCTACATTAACTCCGCACACATTTTTGGGGATGCTATGTGGAAAGGAACAAGATTAAGCAATGAAAAAGAAAAATGTATGAGGAGTGGTAGGAATCCGGAGGTCAGTGTATCCAGGAGTGACGGACGTATTAATCTATCCCTCCCACTGTAGTGCAAGGTGATGCGTCGAGAGAGTCCGGCTGGAGAGGTCAAGAGGCCTCTCCTTCAACCGGACTCTTCCGATCCGGCCCATTACGCAGCTAGTGGACGGACGCATCGCCGCAAAGACCAGGACAACCTCACCCCACGGACCGAGCACTCCTGCTAAGTCACCAAACGTATCGATCCTCTTGGGGTGACCTATGGCAGGAGTGTTGATTATCAACATGTCCACCCCATCGCAGCCTTTAAAATCTGCAGGATTTTACATATTCAACCCGTTTCATGCTCAATAACACTTTCGGGTCATTGCTTATTTTTTTAATTGTATTACTTTTCCTAAGGCAGGTCCAAAAATTTTATTTTGCTTTTTTTGTTCATAAACAGACATAAATCGGTAATTATTATACCTTGTAGGTACCACAATTTGCCCATTGATACCGATGAAAAAAATGTAGGTACCACCTATCGATTTGATATAATTTTCCAACCTATCCAAATTGTATGCTATTGAATACTATCAGACAAATGATTATATAATGGGATTTATGTATTCTAAATTGTTACATATTATTGTAAAGTATTGTTTTTATTCGAATTCGTATAATATTATCTGTTTTTTTCTAATTATATTAGGTTAGGTTAGTTAATGCAAAGCGCACTCGAGGTAAACCTTTACAAAACTCCCCAAATATACCTGTTATTAATAATATTATGTGAACATCATTAAATCCCTGACCATTTATCTTTTGTAGAAACGTTCATACACGCTACCTTTTTTCATACAGATTGCACGTGAGTTGTCTTTTTCTATGGAAAATTCTTTAGAAAATTCCGTAGAAAACAACAATCCACGTGGAAACTGGACGAAATAAATTATCGTCTAAGAACGCCTTAACTCTATAGAAGCATTGTTTATAGTTGTGAGTTATGATAAAATTATAGCTACTAACGTATGAGTTGATTATATTTTCTATAATATATCTTTTTTCTTAAAATACGTATTAATTATTGTCCGTTTTATCGTGCCTGTTAGTTAAATCGCAAAAAACTATAAACTAACTAATCATCACGCCGTTCCTCCGCAGGGGTAGGCAGATAGGGCGGACCGCTAAACATCTCGATCTTAGCATACACTTCTTGCTTCATTCACATCCATATGTCGTCTCATACATTCTCATTACTCAAGTATTTGATTCACTTAATCGTGCCATGTCTTCCTCGGGCGTCTCCGGCTTCTTCTTCCATTCACATTCGCGTCATATACACTCCTTTCTTCGTTAATTTGCTCTACACGCCTAAACCAATCTACGCATCCCTTTCTTAATCTTACTCATTACGATTACATCTGCCTTGTATTCCTTATGAATCTCAACATTTTTCACACGATCATACATGGTTTTATCACACATTCGCCTGAGAGATGTCATTTCTACAGTATTCAGTTTGCTTTCATCCTTTCTCTACCAGTTCCATGCCTCACTGCCACATATCAGGGTTGGTATCAGGACTCCATTGTGGACTGCTAGCTTCGCTTCTTTGGTCAACTTTTTGTTAGCGCCAACCGCGTTCAGTCCTCCGTTAATGGAATTTTCTGCATTCACCCTTCTTTCAACATCCCTATCAGTCTTTCCATCTCTCTTAAACATACCTCCCAAATATACAAACTCATCGATATATTGCACACAGTTTTCGTAATAATAATAATGTAAATAACGTATGGGCATGTAGAGCGAATGAACGAAGAAAGGAGTGTAAGGAGAATATATGACGCGAATGTGAATGGAAGAAGAGGCCGGGGACGCCCGAGGAAGACATGGCACGATCAAGTGAATCAAATACTCGAGTCGGGCCATGTCAGAAGTCGGAATAACAGAAGAGAATGTATGAGGCGTTGTATGAATGTGAATGAAGCAAGACGTGTATGCCAAGATCGAGTTGTTTGGCGGTTCATCCTCTCTGCCTACCCCTGCGGGGAAACGGCGTGATGGTTAGTTAGTTAGTTAGTTAGTTACGTATGCGCCTTATTGTTGCATTTCTAGTATCACGTACTTTTAGTCTTTCACAAACACTATCTATATTACATTCTTGATGTACTTTTATTTCTATTACTTTTATTTATTCACTACTGTCGCTAGGTGGCGGTGCTCCGCAACTCAAACACGAGAAATCTTTCTCTATTGAGTTGGGCATTTTTTGTTAAATAAATTTACACTTTTTTGTAATTAGCTATTATATCTGTACTATTAAATATTCTATATTTTTTTATAATAAATAAAAAAAAAAGTTTGTAATTGATTACGAATTCATAATATGTTTACCTCAATCACGATGATTCTTATTCAATGTGTTATGACATAATATTGTACGCATATTTATGAATTCTCATTACTAATATTCATTTCTAAGAACTCCAATTAAACCTTGACTGAATGGGTTGACAGCTTTTATTATGATCGTAGTAAACAGATCTGATATGGAAATTAATTCAGAAAATGTGATTATTCTGTTTATGGTCGGAACGCGAAACAAATCGTTTTGTCTTGTATTGAGAAGTTATTACACATCAATGAACAGTGACTTGAGGTCAACTGAATCATCTCTGCATACTCTTAACATACATAGGTACATAATATGTATGTCGGCTTCTTTCTAATTATGACTGTGACCTGACCCTGTGTACGAGTATGGTGGCTGTATGCCACCTGTCACTGTTACAAGAAGTGGACATGGGCAGATTCATTCGCATTAGTGAATCGATTCAGTCTGATTCACCCAGCATTGTGAATTTATTAATTTAATTCATACTTAACCAGATGATTAATAATACGAAAAATGTATATACACCCTTTACATAGTATCCCAAAAGATGACTTAGGCTTTGAGGGAAATTATTTCCCTGAGGGCCTTCTGTGTAGAGTAACTGTAAACAAATAATAGTTTCGTTTCTTTTTCGTTTTCGTTTTAGAGCCAAGCAAAAACCGAAAAGCAAGCTACACAAAATCACAGAAAAAAAATTGACGAAATCACAATAATATTTTACGTTATTTTCATGACACCCTACCATCGATCAAGTATAACATCGATGCATCCCACCGATTACTTCGGCTACTATTACTGTAACTGACGGCTTGGCCGCGCCGAGACTAACGAGGAACGGAGTCGTCAAGGCAATTGACGAATGAATTCGGAACTTCTGACTAGTGTCTCGCAGTGACTTGACTAAATTGCGCCCTGCTGACCTAGAACAGATAGACTTGATATCGACGAACCAGAGAAGTGACTATGTCGTCATAACTGCATACGGAATATGTTTCTCGATTCTGCTGACTGCATCGTTAGTTAACGATGAAGTACAGGTTTTTTTGAATTACGGTACGGGATTTTTTATACGTTACCGTATACGGATGGAGTCCTGCATATTGCACGATATCTCCACCGACTATGCGACGACCCCCATTTTGTAATTATGGAACCGCACGTTAAAAATCAAGGTTGTAAGGTCTATGATAAGGAGTGAAGAATTAGTTCCATATCAAATTGGGAATCAGATCGGGTGTGTCAGGAGATTGAATTTATTCATTTAATTCATTCATTCAATTTTACCCATGACTAACAAGAAGCACTGCCAAGATTGAATTATGGAGAAGTTTTATGATTTATTATTCATTGCTAGAAATTGTAAATCTTTACTTAAAAGCAGACTATTTATCTATCCAACTAAAAAAACCCACAAACTGATTTTTCTGTTTGAGAATTCAAGGTCAGCGCAATTATTTTCATTTCGCAACTCGCCATGTCACTCATAAGCTCCGTCCTGAGTCTACGAAGCGTGCAACGCATGACCTAGACAAGTGCGAGCAAGTATCAAGAAATAGTTGAACATTAATGCAAAGGCCAAAAATGTTATTACGGTCTCAATTGATTTCGCCTTTTCACAGATTTTTTTGTTGTTAGAGTTGGTTGGGATTACCTCGAACGCGTGTGTGAACAGGGCTTAGAGTAACAATATATTACTCTAAGGAACAGGGCTATTCGTGGAACTAAACTAACTACTAACCATCACGCCGTTTCTCCACAGTGGCAGGCAGAGAGAACGGAACGCCAAACAATTCGGCCACACACTCCTTGCTTCATTCACATTCATACATGCTCTTCCGTTATTCTAACTCTTGACATGGCCCGACTCAAGTATTTGGTTCACTTGATCGAGCCATGTCTTCCTCCGACATATATTCTCCTTATACTCATTTTCATTGTCTTCGTTCATGCGCTATACATGCACAATCCATCTAAGCGTCCTTTTCCTAATCTTACTCATTGCACTCTTACATCAGCCTTGCATTCTTTGTTATTCATGGGGTTGTGGAATTTTGAAATAGATATCTATTTTGATGAAAAATTGCAATATATTTGTGTTGAAACAGGGCAAAGCCTGGTACTAACTACTTCTTCCTTTAGAGCCATCTCCCATCGGATATTATCCATCATCAGAGCAAACTTAACCCTGCGAGCTGCAACCCATAACAACCACTAGTGAATTATGAAAATCACCCTTTGAATCCGTTGAAGATAGAACGAGCGTATGAAATATGAATGTATTTTAAATACCCGAATGATCTGAAGATTTCCATTGCCATTAGTGCTATTTTGGTTATTTTTAGGATGTTGAGCCATGTTTCAAACAGCCTTGCATGCACACTGAAAGGCTGTTAGAAATTCTGGCTCGTTACTGATTACTGGTGATTACTGATTACCTGGGAGATTATTTGATAACTCACGTAGGAGGAAACTTAGCGCGGCTCAACACCTAAAACATGCAATTGATTCCTTATGAACACGTAATGTCGTTTTCGTAGAAATCTTTGGACGGTCATTCATTGTATGTAGATCTTAGTCTTCTTTTATAGAACTGTAAATAATAATTATATTACTAAGTACGAATATATATATTTTTTAATTTATTTAAAATGCTTCTTTGTTTCTCTAGGTATTTAAAAAAATGTAATACACGAATCACTAGTAAATCGTGAAAAGCATTTCGTCACCTAAGTAATTTACCATTCCAAGTTCATTTTTTAACAATGGGATTTGATTGCCACCTTTTAGGATTTAAAAAAAATATCTGCATTTTACTACGAAAACCTCATATCTGTATGATAATTACAAGCTAGCAAAAAAACGTATCAAGTAAAAGAACAAATATATATGCATAAAAAAATTATTACTAATGATAGCATCGCATCGCTTTGAAACATGTAGATATATTTATATTAATAAAGTGGTGAATGCAAAGTATATTATTTAATTAATTCAAAAATGTTATTCATTTGATAAAATATCAATGTTAGGGAAACTTAGCTCCGTTTTCGATTAATTTTCGATTCATAAATTTGATCTTTAAATAAAAACATTTTAAAATTGTACTATAACTTTTTTTATTATCTTGTAACAAAACAAATATGGTTTGCACGCATTTATTATGTAGTAGTGTCAAAGTGAATCTCCAAATTAAAAAAAAATATATATTACTTACTTGAATATGAAGAGTTTTTTTTTGTTTCTCCTGTAAAGTTACGAAATAGTACTTCGGTAATTTAATGTACTATGACTTTTATAATTTCTTCAAAAGATTGGTATTCACTTTGCGACGTCATTAATAAATGACTTAAAAAATACTTTGTATTCACCACTTTATTCACATACTCGTACACATATCAACATGTTTTGAAAGCGATGCTTTCTTTATCAGGAATATGTAGAATACAAAAAATGTATCTATATATTCTTGATGAAGAAAACATCACTTTCGAAACGTGTAGAAATATGTATATTAATAGAGTGGTGAATACAAAGTAATTTTTAATTCATTTACTACGACTTTACTAGAATTTTATTTTTTTCTTTATATTATTGGAGATTGGTTTCCAATAGCCGGAATTAGAAAATTATTAATGCTGAATTTTTTTTTTTTTTTCATTTTCCTTTTTTTGTTTCAGTTTAAACGGTTTGCGCAAAAAATCCATTTCGACGATATAAAGTTTTTTAAACGAATGAAAGCCTCTTCATATTATTTTTAGACTTAGACATGCAAAATGAATTTATAAAAAATGTACAAATAATAATAGATGATACCAGACGTACAACATCACAGCCTTTTACAATATTATCTTTGTTTGCATTTGCAATCATTGTGTGCACGATCTCGTGATAATGGCGTGAGTCAGTATTTGAAGTACGCCTTTATTACACTCTCACGTGTTTGTTTAATAATTACTTGTAAACGTTAAACAATCAGGAATAGGTCTATGAACTGGATTTTGAACACTTGAAGCATTCATTAAACTGAGCAATAATTTTTTAATATGTATCTGTAAGTGTGTGAGTGAGTCCAGATATCAAGATCAAACAGCTATTCGTACTTAAATTTCTAAATTCGAAATTCGAAATTTGAAAATATTAATTTAAAATTTAAAAATAAATGTTCAAAAGTCAGTATTAATAAAATTGGTGTTGTTTACTTTTTTAGATTATGAGTAGGTTTTACTTTCAAACAATGAGCTCCAAGAATGAATTATTATTAATATTGCACAAGAATCATGTTCTCACTTCTCACGCCAGATTCCTCTAATTACCTCTCGGCTTCATTATATTACAACTATTGAATGCTCTCGTATACGGAGTTCCCACCACCTCCATCACTTAACACTGTCAACATACGCAATTACAATACGATTAATTAAATCAGTAATAATATTTTCAGTTTTTGCTACCGCATTCGCACCAGATCAAAGAAGGAAGGCTTTGATCAAAATACACGAGGATAAAAATAAATAAAAAAATCTTGAAAAAATAGGTCCAGTTTAGCAGACGTTTTAAATGTTGGTGATTATCTCAAACTGATGACATTTGTTGTCAACAAATAATTTGGAGTCGAATTTTTAGAATATTTTAACTTTTGAAAATTGAGAGGCCTAGTCCATGTTATTGGATGTTTCAAAGTTTCGTGAATCATATTGGAAATGACGTTGTGAGCTGAAAACAATTAGTTGCCCAATTTTCACAATACCGAAGCTCACCGTTCTAAAAATTTTTGGATGGAAAACACACAGATAGTTTCTGATTTACATTTAAGTTTCACCCTTCTAGGTATTTATTAATTAAAATATTTCTATAATGATCGTAGCAATACACCCTGTCACAGCGACAGATACCATAATAGCTTCAGATCTACATATAAGGAAATTAATATGCTTTTTTTTTTCAATAAAAATACAGGCACTAGTTTACTATATAAAAATGGAACCGGCATTCGACTGGATAACTTAGAGGCATTCGAAATAAGGAAAGCCAAAAACACTAATAGTAGACTCATAAATAATCAAATAAATTTAAATAAAAGTCCAATCCTTAAATTATTCCCAATAAACAAAGTACACAGCCTTCCAGGTCAGCAGGTACCTGCTGATCTCCCACCCGTGGCCCTTCACTCGCCTGTTTGTATCAATCTATAACACATGTGCATCTTAGTTCATAGTTTAGTTGTATACTGCCCTGAAGAAGTTACGGTAGTAGCGAAACCCGGTCGGTAAAATTATAAATAAAAGTGATGTAAACAAAGTTATTGTTTTATTTTTTTAATTTAAATTAATAAGCCTTTTAATAGCAAATTGTGATCTCAGTCTACTAAAATGGACGTCCATCTAATAATTTAATTTACCAATATAAAATATCTATGAGTTGCTTGTGATTTTCCCCTATTAAAGTACAGTATCAGGTAAAACTACATTGTTTTCCGCTTGTTTAAACTATGTTTTTGATAAAAAGCTGTCGTTTTACTCGTCTTATGCATATTCACCATTGTTTGCTCACAACTTTTATATTACTAAAATGTACGCCGAACTTCTGGGCGCCCAGGCGTTTACAATCTGGGGCAAGGCTACCTCTATGTTTTGTATTTCAAAGTTCTTTATCTCGGCGGGTTTTTCTCATATATTTTCGCTGGGAAAACTGTTATTGTGTTTGATATTGGTCAAGTTTCTTGCCTACATTATTGAGAGAGCCGCCGAGTATCGCCTCGTGCCATTCTGAAACAAGACTGGAAGTTTCCTTGTGTGCAGAAACAGAAAGTATAAATGAAGAACGTGGTTAGAATTTTTCCTTGCGATTGATGTTGTATCGGCTTCTGCGTATCTTACGTAGACAATTTAATAAGGAAGGTATTACGAACAGTTCGTACACACATTTTTTTATCGTGTTAATTGTGTACGAACTACTTATATGGCTTTGAGGCCTATGCTTCTCACGTAATAAAATATTTTTAGCAATGCTGGTTTCAAATAACATTTGAGGAAAATATACGATTTTGATCAGTGGCGTTGTGACAAAATCTAAGGCCCCGAGAAAAGCTTGTAAATTGGGGTAATAAACTATGGGTGCATTTAAAATCATTAAAAACATTAAAAAAAAGAATAATCATATACACCTCACTATATGTATATTATTTATTGATTAAATTATTTATCTGATTAATAATGTTTATCATATTATGATTCCGTTACTAGGTCTGTTAAAAAAGTGTGCGATTTGATTTTTTTCCCCACGCAAATAAACGACACACATGTGTTCGCCGTTGGTGAAGTGAATTTTTGTTTTATTTTTAAGTTTAACTGATTATTTTAATTTTTAATTATTAATTATTTTTATTGAGATTTAAAAACCTCATTGTAATATTTAATCATTGTAGAAAATAATATTAATAAACCTAAATGAAAGATGAAACTGGACAAAAGGACAGAAACTAAAAATATTTCAGTCGCATCTGGGACTGGGATTATTTGAACTTTTTGCTTGTGTACTGTAAATATTTTCAATCTAATCTCAGGGCCATTGCACTGCAAATACAGTATTACGTCAACACAACGATGATATGCGATACTGGTCTATAGAGAGTATACTTAGAGATTTTATTTACTGCCAGTGGATTTTACGCACTCTCTAATGGTAGAGAAAGTACAAAAGAAGTTTTTGAGATATGAATATATCTTGGAGACTTTGGGTACTTTCTATCCCTGGTTATATCCCTCAGCCTTTCTGCCTGCGATGTTGGATATAATAGCCTCACCGACAGAAAGAAAACTGCTTTACTGATAACAGAAGATAACGTTTTGTATGGCCATATCTGTATTCCGGACATAATACAATAATTTGAGTTTTATGTTCCTGACAATTTCATAAGAGCGCGCAGGCTCAAGACTTTTGTTGTTCTGAGATCCAGAACTAACCTACCATTGCTAATGTCGTTCGGAAAAATGATTCTACTGTTAAATAACTTACCCCCTGCTATAGATATATGTATTGCAAATGAATGTTAAAATTTTTAAAATCGTTTTATTTTTTTAACTTTATATAACATGTGTTATATTCAAAATAAAATAAATAAATGAAATCACTGTCCCATAATATTTCTGTGGCGAATGGAACCTTGTTATTCTGAGGAGTCAATTTTTAAGTTTTCTAGGAGCAAATCCTGAAGAGAACGGCGGAAGAGGAGGTCACTTTTTCATTATCTAACCGATAATTCGTTTATTCTAGGAGCAAATCCGAAAGAGAAAGAAGGAGAGGTCACTTCAATTTCTAACTGTTAATTCGTTTATTCTAGGAGCAAATCCGAAAGAGAAAGGAGGAGAGGTCACTTTTTCAGTTTCTAACCGTTAATTCGTTTATTCTAGGAGAAAACCCGAAAGAGAAGGTGAGAGGAGGTCACTTTTTCAGTTTCTAACCGTTAATTCGTTTATTCTAGGTACAAATCCGAAAGAGAAAGGAGGAGAGGAGGTGACTTTTTCAGTTTCTAATCGTTAATTCGTATTCTAGGAGCAAACCCGAAAGAGAGGGTGGAGAGGGGGTCACTTTTTAAGTTTCTAACCGTTAATTTGTTTATTCTGTCAGCAAATCCGAAAGAGAAGGGAGGAGAGGAGGTCACTTTTTAAGTTTCTAACCGTTAATTTGTTTATTCTAGGAACAAATCCGAAAGAGAAAGGAGGAAGAGGAGCGCATCGCCGCACAGAATGAGTTCCTGCGCAACTCGCTGCGGGATTCGCGCAAGTTGCAAGCGCTCGAGGACACGCGCGTCCCCGAAGATTCGCCGGGGCGGGGGGCCCGGGGGGCTGGCGGCCGGGGGCGCCATCCCGGCTTCGTCAACGACGCCTATTCGGACGACGACGCTGCCTCCCTCGAGGCGGAGGATGTTTACAAAGTTGTCGGTGAGTAGCTAACTTTTGCAATGTCTAAATATGAAATAATGAAAGAGGTTATATTATGGCGACGTTTATGGACTGCTTCAACCTACATCGTATTGATGGAACATCATGTAGATCGTAGTCTTTTATCAAATTGTGATCAGGTGACAAGCATAACATCATCGCGGTTATTCTTGACAACTAATCACAATTTGATTAGAGGTGAAACGGATTTAAAGACGATCGTCCAAAGGTCAAAAATTAAAAATGACGCCGATTTTGAAACACCTCTACTTAGATACTTAGATGGTTTGAAAATGAAGAGCGATAATGTAGGAAGAGGTCGGGGACTCCCAAGGAAGAGATGGCACAATCTAGAATTGAAAATGTTGCGAAGGGTAATTAGTTAGTTGGTTACCTTCTAAAGAAAATGTCATGGATCCTTATTTTTTTAAATTTTTGAATAAAATAATAACTTTGTTTACATCGCTTTTATTTTTAAATACTACTTGCCGATCGGGTTTCGCGACAACCGTAGCTTCTTCAGGGCAGTATATATATACTGCTCTGAAGAAACTACGGTTGTAGCGAAACCCGGTCGGCAAGAAATTTATAAAAAAAATTAAAGCGATGTAAATAAAGTTATGGTTTTATTTTTATCACGTTACAAAGTTACCGCTTTATATGAAAATATGTGCATTTGTTTAGTTTGTATAATTGTCATCTTTAGATACCTACCCAACTGAAAAAAAAATCGACTTCTAACGGAGTCTTGAATACATATGTTGTAAGATGGGGGATATTATAGAAGCTGGGAAGTCAATTCACGATCGAGCTTTTGAGCACAGGAACAAGTAAAAACAGCCCATTCACTTGCACAAAAACATTAACAATGTACAAATGTTGGTCCCGCGTTTGACTTCCCGTACAGCATAACCATGTATGATTTTTAAAAAGGTTCCTACCCACTTATACCCAACGCATATCTATGATTTATTGTTTGCAAATCAATTTGAATTGTTTGCCCTTCATTGGTTAGCCGTTATAACTCACTCAGCGTCTGGTAATGCCATTTCAAACAAAACCATTTCCTTATACGGCCGACGCAGCTGCGATCCGCGACTCAGTTATTTGTTTTTTTCCAACACAGTTGCATTTTTTCCCCATGGCTACCTGCCGCCCGCTACTTGCGTTTAGCGTGCTGCAGCGTGCAATAGTACAGTACTCTGTAATCAGTAGTCTGTCAAGAAATTGTAGACAAAAATGGAGGAAGCTCGATCGAACACCAAGATGGCAACACTAAGAAAAAAATGTAACTTTAAGTAAGCACTATGGCCCATGTGAAACTTTTTCACATTAATATCAAACGGTGTTCAGAAATTAGTGGTACTTCCTGAAAGGAGACGATTCTACATCGTATTCCAAGGAAATTTGATATTCCAACTTGTCATTATATTTTTACACTTGGATGGAAATGTTTTGTATTTGTATTTTTGAGATGTACCTACATATCAAAAAAACCATTTATTCAATGTTAAATCAAAATAAAATAACTATTCGTGTTTAATAAATGAAAAAAGCGTACTTTTAGCAATTAAAATATATATTTTAAATTTATTCAAAAGATTGGTATTCACCTTGTGGCGTCATTATTAAAAAAATTAATTAAAAATTACTTTGTAATGTATGTAAAAATACAAATTAATTTTTAATGTTTATCATTTGTCTATACTTGACATTATTATTTTTTAGTATTCTGTATATTCCTGATGAGGAAAGGTTCACTTTCGAAATATGTTGATATGTATATATTAATAAAGTGGCGATTGCAAAGTAATTTTTAATTCATTTATTTATAAATTTAAACCCCTGTTTATTGTCAATCTGTCAATTCGGAAGGCAAACTTAACCTCACATTTGATTCTACTATAATTTGTTCTAAAATCGACGTTACTCGATGTTGTCATAATAAAAAATTGTGCCATTTTATTAAATTTCCTTATTGACGGAATATGCTGTCCGGACTATTATGGTAGATGGCAGATCTAACCTCCGTTGTATAACTGATTTGTCGGCGCATCTCCGATCGGATGCGGCGATGGACGGGCTTCAGCGGTTTCCATTCATGACCGGCGCGCAGAGGAAATGCCTTTTCGTCGTACCCATACTAACTGTGCATGATATGTTAAATTGTAAATTGGTGATTTGGCTGGGGATGGCTACACTCATAGTTTTATTGATAGACGTTTTTTTATAAACTGTGCTAAAATTTGGCTCATATGCACAATCTTGGTGCCACAGATATGGTTGAGTCGTTGAGTGTAATTATTATCGATCAGTGATACTTTTTAGCATTGAGCGGATTTATCTCCACTTGAGTGCGTATTTTGCGGTATTTTGCGGTTCGGCTGAATGGACTCATGTGTTAAAATCACAATGCTCTAATTTGAAACATATTCCTTGATTCATTCACATTCATACATGGTCTTATACATATGCTTCTATTCTTGAAACGTCCCGACTCGAGTAGGTATTTGATACACATGATCCTACCATATCCTGGGACTCCCCCGGCTTTTGCATTAATTCAATAGCGTGCTAAACGTTTTTTTTATAGTAATTTCTCCATTCATCCACCCTTGATCGTGCCGTGTCTTCCCGGGGCGTCCCCGACGTCTCGTCTACCTACTTGCGCTTTACAATTCTCCTAACAGTCCTTTATCCGTCTATCCACTCTTGATATTTCCGGTGTCTTCCTAGAACGTCCCGAACTTCTGTTTATCCACTTATAAACACAATAATCCTGTTAATCTGGGTATTAAAAAATGTTTTTTTTAAAGGTTGACTAAATTTCCTACAATTTGAAATCAAAATAGTCTCTCTGTAGACCTAATAGTGTCCGAGATACAGTTGTATAAAGTTTTGCAAATTTTTAATATTTTGCCATTTTTTTGCGTGATTAAAATTCGTCTAGAAAATGATTATATTTACTTGTACATGAATATCGGAGTGGGTAGACGAAGAAACTCCTTTCTCCATCTATCCACTCTGGATCGTATCATATCTTCTTGGGCCCAGATGTACATTCCACTTTTGGATTTATTCAAGGTTTTATTTGTCATTACTTGGCGTATTCCCACTTTGTCATGTGAGCATAACAGATTTCTCATTATCCAATCTACGGTTACGATTACGATATACGGTACAGCATACGACACGACATATAATCGCTAGCCCTGACGCGCCGCACGAGTGCTCAGCCAGTATGCAAGCGGGTAAAGCAGTAAAGTGTAAAGTATCCACACGGAATGCGGCGGCCATTGTTATCATTCAGGATAATCGTGTTTGAACATCGAACGTCGCACAATTGAGCTGTTACCGGATGGGGAAATGACGTAAACGTACATGTGACGAGTTAGTTTCACCACTCACAGATGGCGTTCTCTTGTTCCGCTGCAGCCGCTGTTCTATTTTCGAATCGTGGAATTTTTCCAGTGGTTGCTTTTGTTTTCTCTTTGCGTTGTGATTTTTGCTTCAAAAAAACTTTTATGGTGCGCCAACTTGTCCCTGATATTAGAAGTTGCAGATTCCTCTTTGTCACTGGGATTAGAGATCGCGGATTCAAAACCCGTCGATTATTAAAAAAAAAAATTGAATTTTTATTTAAAGATCCATTCAGTATCGCCTGAGTGGGACTGTGCCGACCAAATAACCAAATAATGCATGGGTAGGCAAATAGGATGGAATACCACACTATCGTTCTAAACTCTTTCGTGGTACATTACTTATTTAATTGGCATTCATACAATCGTCGTCTCATAATTACTCTTCTGTAATTCTACGATTTGATTCTCTTTATCGTGCCGTGTCTTCCTGGTGTATCTCCAACGTCTTCTTTCATCCACATGCACGATATTTATTCTCCTAGCAATCCGTCCATTCTTCACGTCCAAACTCCAAATCATCCAAGCATCACTTTCTTAGTTTTTTTTTGTAACGCTTGCGATGCTTCAGCACGTGTATGAATCGTACACTTTTTAAAAGTGATACAAATCAAAAATACGAAAAAAAATCTAGCTCGTAAACCTAACCTAACTTAACCTAATTATTATTAAATAAAAATTAAAAATATAAGGTTAGGTTTTCGGGCTAGATTTTTTTTCGTATGACTTAATGATTATTTTAAATGATTAAACTAATATTTTTATAAACAATAATTATTAGCCTGAAACACTCATCCAAATTGAAAAAAAACCTTTCCGAGCAAAGATAAACGTCGCCGACAGGACTCGAACCTGCACCCTTCTGATGTTATTGTTATTATGTTATTATTATTATGTTATTATTATTGTGTTATTATTATTATGTTATTCTAATAATTATTGTTTATAAAAATAATTGTTACCCTTTGCGCTATGCACAAAAATCTTGTCTTAAGTTTTTAAGAACTTTAGTTTATCAATTGATTAAACTAATGTTTATTTTTTTATGCATAGCACAAATATGGTAACAATTTATTATAAGCAATAATTATTACCTGCGGGTTCGTGTCCCGTCGGCAGCATGTATTTTTTCTCGGAAGGTTATTCAATTTGTATGATTTTTCAGGTAATAATTATTGCTTATAATAATTTGTTACCATATTTGTGCTACGCATAAAAAATCTTGTCTTATAAACATTAGTTTAATCATTTAAAATAATAATATCTGGCAAGTAAAAAATATTCTTACAAAATAAAATGTAGATTCGATAGAATCTCGACGCCACCTAGTGAGAGAGTTAGCACTTACAATGCCTTTCCCGCAAAAATAAAGATGGTTGTTTCCAGTGAGAAAAAATGTAATAAGCAATGATTGTAGTCTGAAGAACTAGTACATGTTGACTAATTTGGCGGGTAATGAATAACCTGCCGTAGCTCAGTGGTAGAGCACTTGTCCGGTAAACAAAAGGTCGCGGGTTCGTGTCCCGTCGGCAGCATGTATTTTTTCTCGGAAGGTTATTCAATTTGTATGATTTTTCAGGTAATAATTATTGCTTATAATAATTTGTTACTTTATAATGACTTTATATCACTTTAAAGTGTGCCATGTATGATCGTGTGAAAAATGTTGAGATTCGTAAAGAATGCAAGGCTGATGTAAGCGTAGTGAGTAAGATTAAGAAAGGGACGCTTAGATGGTTCGGGCATGTAGAGCGAATGAACGAAGAGAGGAGTGTAGGGAGAATATATGACGCGAATGCGAATGGAAGAAGAAGCCGGGGACGCCCGAGGAAGACATGGTACGATCAAGTGAATCAAATATGAGTACTTGAGTCGGGCCATGTCAGAAGTCGGAATAACAGAAGAGAATGTATGAGGCGTTGTATGAATGTGAATAAAGCAAGAAGTGTATGCCAAGATCGAGTTATTTGGCGGTCCGTCCTCTCTGCCTACCCTTGCGGAGAAACGGCGTGATGGTTAGTTAGTTAGTAAAGTGTGCCGATTCATACGTGTGTTAATTTATCCGGTTACTAACGCGATACATTGCTTTAGGTCACTTATATTTTATACTTTAAATCTTGCTTTTATTCATAACACCTCAGGAAAATTATTTCTTAAATGAAACAAACACTTTGTTTTCAACTGCTAATTAATTTATTTTTTTTTATCAACCGATTTCGCTTGGCTCAAGCTTCGTGAGGTTAAAATAAATAAATTGGCGGTTAAACAAAGTGTCTGTGGCCGAGTTGGCATCGCGTCTGGGTTCCACCCAGCCACCGTGAGTTCAAGTCCTCCATCACGACACAAGCAACATCTTTCACTTTCTGTGATGGTAGTAAAAGATTTAAAAAATATTGTTAGTTTATTCGTAACCTGGGTATATTTGTCTTTCTTCAAAAAATAAATATATATATATATATATATATATATATATTTATATGAATAATATAATAATATTTTAAAATCTCCTATTACCATCACAGTAAGCGGAAGATGTTGCTTGTGTCGTAATGGAGGACTTAGCCAGCCGAGGAATTGAACTCACGACGCCTGGGCGAGACCCAAATGCGATGCCAACTCAGCCACTGACCGGACTGATATTATTTAATATCATGTCAAATCACAAAGTGATTGTTTTCTACGAAAACAGGAATTATTTCTAATTCAATCAGTCTACTTTCGACAGTGAACAGATAATCTTCACCGATTTGAAAGAAAATTAATATCGCCAATTTCGTCTCCCTTCTCCTAGGCCTCTGGACAAGTCAATGAAATTGATTATCTGTTCAAGAAAGAATTTCGATATTTAAAAAACTTTGATCAATTTCACCAGAAGTGCCGAGTGCAGAATGCCTAGAATACATTTATATCGGTTCACCTCATCAGCGACTTTCGCCCTTCCTCTGTCAATTACACGCCTCAATACAGTCAAGAGATAAATAAATTATTCTAAAATGAATGAATTAATTTGGTTCTTTCCAGAATATGGAGAGCTGCAGGCGGCGCTCCAGCGACTTCAGCAGACGCTCAGCAGTGGCGGCGCCGCGGCGCTGGGCGGACGAGTCGCGGCGGCGGCCAGGCGGCTGCGCGGCGCTCCTCTGGCCTCAGCGCTCGCCCTCCACGCGGCGGCGGCGCGCCGGCAGCGTCCCCTGCCTGCCCCCCTCGACAGGCACGCCGCCAACTCCGCCAAAAATGTAAGTTACTGCCCAACAAATAAATATTTACGGTAATTCGTTCGCACGCTGATATCAAACTCCACAGTTAAAAACCTCTCAGTAGTTCGTTAAAGGCACGCGGCCAACTCGGCAAATAATGTATGTTACTAATCTAACAATCAAACATTTGTAGTGGTTTGTTCGCATGCTTATCTCAAACTCCACAAACACCTCGATACAGATTCTCCCTGTAAAGTGTTCATGAAGCAACCAAATTACTCATTTACACTAATACATCCGCACGCTTATCCCAAACTCCACAAGTTACCACCTCGGGACATGTTGTCCTTGTCAGGTCTTCATAAAATGACGAACGTACACAATTATAGTATTTTGTTTGCTAACTAACTAACTAACTAACCATCACGCCGTTTCTCCGCAGGGGTAGGCAGAGAGGACGGACCGCCAAACAACTCGATCTTGGCATACACTTCTTGCTTCATTCACATTCATACAACGCCTCATACATTCTCTTCTGTTATTCCGACTTCTGACATGGCCCGACTCGAGTATTTGATTCACTTGATCGTGCCATGTCTTCCTCGGGCGTCCCCGGCTTCTTCTTCCATTCACATTCGCGTCATATATTCTCCTTACACTCCTTTCTTCGTTCATTCGCTCTACATGCCCTCATTCGCTCTACATGCTCTACATTTTGTTTGCACACTCATTTAATGCTCAATTTCTATGCAGACTTTCCATGTGGGCCCCTCGCCAGTCTTCAGCCTTTCCCGACTTACTTCAATCTCTTCCACACAGTCTAAGCACTTCTTCCTCAGTCTGCTTCTGGTTCACTCCCACTGGGGCACCCATTTGGTCAAAATTTTTGGTGTCCTGTCTAGAATTCTTTCAAAATGTCCATCTCATTGCAATCTTTGAGACCTACAGATTGTACAATGATTTATGATTTTACTTTAAATTTCTCCCTTCATTAAACCTTAACAAACATAATATGTATTAAATGTAATGTTGTAAATTGCAGTGCATGGAAGCCCTGGCCAACAGCAGTGGCCCAGCAGCGGCCGAATTGTGCTCCATCCTGGGCGGCGACTGGTTCGAGGCCCTGCTGTTTGCCCACGACCAGGCGGCCACCCTGCTGGACCCTGACTCCATGTGCCGTCCTCCGAGCCACCCTGAGCCCGTGCTTCACAAGGTGAGATGACGCTTTACTGTTCTTTCCTCGTCAATGTTCGTTCCTCGTCAATGTTCTTTTCTTGTCAATGTTCAGCATTGATCTAATTTAATGATTTAGAGTATTGAAATTGTTAATTTGTGCTGGGATTTTATTGCTTTATTTTGATTTACTCAAATATTTATTCAAATGAACGTTTAAATGGTACATAAATAGTTATTTACGAGGTGTTTGTTATCAAGCAATAAATATTGTTTACTTTAAAAATCTATACAACTCTGTGTTTTATTCACTTTCAGATTGCACTTTGATTAAAATTCTATAACTGGGAACTATGAATCAAAAAGAGTACTTTTCAGGAGAGCAATACACAAGTTACATGAATGAATAAAGGAAGTATATGTACCCATAGAAGTTAGCTATATTTTTATTCTACATGTATTTTGTTTATACCATTGCTCAATGCAACATTACTAATACCTATCATTTTAAACTCATTCAGTTCTTCGTTCTTTAGGTGTCTTAACATATTTGAAAACTAAAACAGATGATTAATGTTAAATTGCCTGATGGTTCGTCATCATGGAAGCTTTTTCAGTAGCGCCATCGTGTGCCGACAAAAGATCCGACGAGCTAGGATACTGTTTTCTATGCAGTACAAAAGAGATAGAAATGCTCTTTATTTTTGTTCAAATTTTAACCAGCGTGTAACCAGCCATACACAGCGTAATGGGGATATAAATGAAAAAGGTTTTGTCCTTCTGAAGTACTCAAAGTTCTGCTTGCAGGACTCCGGGTATCTATCATTACTAAATATCTCCAAATTCATCAATATTCCTATAAAAAGAACTATTATGCTTTTTATTCTTGCAATGTGTTTTCACAATGTTGTTGATTATTGTTTTCAGAACCACGTGGTATCCAATAACTTGATCCACTCGGTGGTGATGGATGCTGGTCCTCTTACCTTACCTTCGGGAGATCTCCATGACGTAGAGGCCGGGGAACACATCAACATTATCAAAATTGAGAAGACTAATGAACCTCTAGGTTTGTTTCCATCTTACTTATTGTCGGATTAACTCGTAGGACTATGTATAATATGACTGTTGTCAGACTTTTGAGTGACACCAAATAACCATTGAAATATTAAATATTGGAATTATTTGATACCCTGTAAAAATTTGTTTATATCTTTCAATATTTGTTATTAACGATAGCAATCTTAATAATTTCTTCAAAAGATTGGTATTCACTTTGTGGCAACATTATTAATAAAATTGGACAAAATTTTAGCATTCATTTCTTAGACTTAAATATTTTTATTGTTAATAATAAATTTGAATTTAATATATATCATACAGACATTGTTATCATCCTTTTGCTTAAAAATGATCAGCTTTTCATTCTATGCTTAGTAGATTAGTTAATGTACCTCTATCAAATAATAATTTTAACAACAAATTAAATATAATTAAACAGATTGCAATAAATAACGGTTATAGTACTAAATTCATAGATACTATATTAAACAAAAAGTTTAAGAAAAACTTTATTAAATGTTATGTTTTTCCACAAATAACTGATGTTAGTAAACAGTGGAGAAAAATATGGTTTTTGTGTAATAATACTTCAAATTTATTAAATAAAAACATCCCAAATACTATCCAACCACCTTTTTATACTAATAATAAATTTAAAAAAATTATATAATTTCTTCAAACGATTGGTATTCACTTTGTGGCGTCATTATTAATAAATGAATTTATAAATATACATTGATATCCACATGTTTCGAAAGCGATATATTCCCGACGATGAAAGCATCGCTTTCGAAACATGTAGATATCAATGTATATTATAAAGTGGTGAATACTAAGTATATTTTTAAATTCATTTATAAAAAAAAATGTATTTTAAATAACCAGGATAAAGATGATATTTTAAAAGAACTGGGGGTACATAAATTAATTTGATAATGATTGCAACTTTTTTTATATAGGAAAGACTTCAAGAAATTTTTGTATGAGAGTTAAGGAGCACCTAAGGTGTTTAAGTAATAATAATTATTCTGAATTTGCCTGGAAACAAATCATTCTTTTGACATAAATAAAAGTTTAACGATTTTACATACGAATACAACCGGTTTACAATTAGATAAATTTGAAATTTTAGAAATAAGAAAAAGTGTTAATAGTCAATTCAATATTATTAATATACGAAAAAAAAATATATTATCGATATATCTTGAATTTATTTTCATATTGATAGCTATTTTTTTAAATATTATTAATACATGTTTTAAAAATTATAACCATTATTATTTTATTTTTCTGCCTTGTTATTTTCTTTATTTTATTTATATTAATAATAAAAATAATTTCTTTTCTAATATAAATTTGTTATTCAATGTTTTGTAATAATTTTTTATCAACATTTTTGATTAATTGCTACTATTTTTATTTGCAGGTGCTACGGTAAGGAATGAGGGGGATGCTGTAATAATAGGGAGGGTGGTGAGAGGAGGGGCTGCAGAGAAGTCTGGGCTGCTCCACGAAGGAGATGAGGTTAGTATAAGGATTTAATATTCATCGCCTTACACGATTTTCACCATGTTCCATTTGGACCTACGGTAGATCAGCTAGCAGTGTGAATGTTTTGCTAGCTATTAAAACCATATTTTGATTATTTTTCCGTCTGCAAATAATATTTACTAAATGATCATTTCTTCACATGAAAACGACAATAATGTTAAATGGTTTAAACATGCTTCATCCTAATAATTCATTCACCTTAAACACAATTCATGCTATTATGCAGATTTGTTGAAATGTCACGCTATCGATAATATTAAATTAGAATAACATGGAAACCTTTCAAGCGCATCACATGCCTCAATGAAATGTGCCATTGGATTTTATCACTCATATAACATTACATCCAATAATGGACAATTATGTACATCATTATTTGTACTTTCAATGATAGCATAATTATTACAAAATATATATGCATGTACATGCTTACGTGAAATCAGAACTATCAGAGCATGTCTGGATAATATTATTACAATACAGAATTGTATTATTGTGTATACATGTTTGTACAATCATTTATGGAAAATAAATTTGATGATTATACAGTGGAACCTCGATTTACGAACATAATTCGTTCCGGAAACTTGTTCGTAATCCAAAACACTTGTATTTCAAAGCAAATTTTCCCTAAAAGAAATAGTGAAAACCAGGATGATCGAAATACTTAATTTTCATTATTTATGAAAAAAGAGTTGCTGACATTTTCCTGCATAAAAAATGGTTTTTGTACAATTAAAAAAAATCATATTAGAGGTATTATGGGCCCAGTAACAATATTATGAGTATAAAGTAACAAAAAAAATTTACGATAAAGCTGGGAAAAACTAGTCAAAATATAGATATTTCTGCTGGCATTGCAAACTTGCCGAGGAGTGCAGTAGTGAGCGAGCAACTTAAGAATCACAAAATTTTAAATGTGTATCCTGTACACTGAATGTACAGCACCGGAGCTCGCGGAATTTTCTAACACCTTGGCAAAGGTTAAAATGGAATCACACACAAACTATGCTTTTGACACAGTTTCCTTGCTTTATTCGCATTCATGCATACTCTTCTGTTATTCCGATACTTATTTTTTATTAAACCTGATTGTGCCATATCTTTCCGGAACTTGCGTGACTTGCCATTGTACATAACACATTGTTATTACATTTAAGCGATGAAAAATGGTTTTGCCATGATATATCGTTGTAGGGTCGTACTTAGAAGCTCAAAAAACTGACTTATGCACAAAATACTGGCAGGGATGCCAGAGGGAGTTGGTGGCTGTAGGAAAATTTAGGGAAAGGAATTCCAGAGGCTATGAGAGGAGAGCTGGGCCCGAAATAGACGTAGGCTGCTGAAGTAGCACAGGACAGGGATGCCTGGTGCCTTGTCAAAATGATGGGTCCCCGATCTCTATAGGACAAAGAAACAAGATGATTAAGCTTCTGATGATGTTGTTGATGGCAAAGATGATGTTGATATTGATGATGATATTGATGACATATTCAATATGAATGTTTGTTTGCAGGTGTTGGAAGTGAACGGAATGGAGATGCGTGGCAAGTCGGTGAACGAGGTGTGCGAGCTGCTGGGCGCCATGTCGGGCACGCTGACCTTCCTTGTCGTGCCTGCCGGGCTGGCCGTGCCACGCCCACGCCACCGCGATACCAACGTGCTGCACGTCAAGGCGCACTTCGACTATGATCCCGAGGAAGACATCTACATCCCTTGTAGAGAATTAGGTAATATTATTTTTTTAGAAATTTAATGTAAATCAAATTTAATAATGTTATTTAAAATTATAATTTAATAAGTTACTGCAAGTATTTTAGTTTTATCATTGCTACAGCTGTTTCGGCGTTCAAGGCCATTTTCAGTCTGTGGTCAATTCACATTGCCACGACTCACTTACATGATTTTATTTACTCCCACCCAATTCTAATTTGGACGGTGTTTAAAATTATTTATTACCGGTAAAACCGATTTAGTTAAAACTAACTTAGTATTGGTAGTGGGTAATGGAGTTCTACGAATTAAACACAAAACCAATTAATAGGTAATATTATTATTTCGTAAACTTTATTATAAAAGAAATGACCATAATTTTTTTTTTGTCAGAATTGCAATGTTCGACACCCTTTTGTTTACATTCTGTTTACATCTGTGATGACATAATAGTAGGTATGGCATATTGTAACCTCTATTTCTGATTTGAGTTCGTCAATTCTTTCGATTTCCCAAGAAAGGGAGACAGATTATAATACAACTCACAGTGGCATTATGTATGATAATATTAAAATGAATACATAATATTTTGCTTAAACTAACTAACTCACTAAATAAACAGTTTCTGCCAGTACTGGGATTGACTTTTTGTTGGTACATTATATTACTTTAACCCCCCGTCATATTTCACTCTCTCACGAATCAACGACTCATTCTTGAGATCAATAGCTTGGCTGTGGAATGATTTGCCAGCCTCTGTATTTCCTCCCTCCTATAAATACTCATTCCTTTCCACACAACATCCGAAAATAAGGCCCCATTTTGATTTTTCTGACAGGTGCCACTTTAAATAATCACCCTTTCAACTGCCGATTCTCAACCCGTACAGAGTTTGATCAAATTTCGAACAGCCATCATAGAAAACAGCATAACCATTATGCTTAAACAAGGCCCCCTAAGTTAAACCAAAATACAGTCATACAATCTACCTACCCTACATACAGTGCTCTGTCTTCATATCATTAAATCCACTGGAAATCACATTGAATTTTTCAGTCTTGTATCATTGTCATAAATTAAAACCATGTTCTATGTAATTTCAGGAATTAGCTTCCAGAAGGGAGACGTCCTGCACGTGATAAGCCGGGAAGACCCCAACTGGTGGCAGGCCTTCCGGGAGGGAGAGGAAGATCAGACCTTGGCTGGATTAATACCAAGTCAAGCGTTCCAACACCAGTGAGTATACATTATAATAAGTATTTAAATACATATATTTAGGAGGCAATTGATGCCTCATGTAATGCAATAGAACCACATGTGCAAAAATGGAGAAATATCCGTGAATTCACCAACTTTATTGTGTAAAAAGTTCACATCTGCTATTTGTCTAATTTCACTGTTATTATTAGATATGTTTCTTTGTCAAAACGACCACATGTGCTAAAACAGTACCTTAGAATGGTATTTTTCATTAAAAAAATTAAATACATATAAAATAATTCACTTAGTGCAGGTTGTTTCGAGAAACTTAAAGGAGTAATCTAAAGTTAACATTATTAATAATATTGGATTAAAAATGGAGGATAATATTGACAGTCTTGAATTTGAGATATGATATTGATGAAGATGACGTAAATTGAACTGGTCTCATTAGCTAAGTTGGTAAAGCGGTTGTCCCGGAAAGACAGAGGTCCTGGGTTCGAGTCCCAGATGCGACTGACATCTTTTTATTATCTGTTGTTTTTTCGGTTTCATGTTTCATTTAGGCTATGTTAATATTATCTTCTTCAATGATTATATATTAAAGTTCCGTGAAAGTTCTATTCAAGTTCCGTTATTATTGAAGCGCTGTGAAACAACTGGCCCACGATGTAATAATAAAAAAAAAAGATCTTTTACAGAACTTGAATATTACTTTGAATTTTAGAGGAAACTTTGAAATTCCCCGAAACAACCTGCCATAAGTATGCAGTTGTTTGGTTGTTAACAAATATTTGAAAATTCCTCAACACTTCAGACACCATTTTCTCAAAACATGAGAAACGCAGATACGTTTCTTTTGAATTACATGAGCGATATATTATTCTTCATAACCCTTTTTACATCCAGCTTTTAAATGTCTCTAGTTTTGTCGATTCTAGGCGGTTTGCACCCACGGTGCAATCTCACAGCAATTTTCTTTAGTTTGTCACTCATTTGTAGCAACCCCTGCTGTTTTTTCCCAACCATAGGATTAGATTATCTGTTGATGTTGGTTGGTGTCCATTGGTCATGTATTTCATTTCTGCCAAAGCGAGGACAATATTAAAATTCTATAATGTGAAGTTTTTTTTCAATTCAATCAAATCATGAATTAATTTACTTGACATGGCAAATCATTAATTTGTTCATAATATGAATGAATTCCTGTCATCTAACAGGCTTCCGGGAAACCCTTTGTTTAAAAAATAAAATTTCTGAAAACCTGTTATTACAAAATGCTTCCATTAATAAACTCTCTGCCAGCGACGTGTGTAATGACGTACGAGATGTAGGATTAACTACACGGATTATATTAATACCTGTTATGAAATTTAGTTAACCCATTGGTCCCAGAAGTATTAAGCTATGAAATTGGCCCTCACCAAAGAATTATTTTTTTTTACTAATAATTGGAAATCCGCTTTGGTGTTGTACTAAATCTCATAGAACTTTTAAAACCAATGTTTAAATGCATTATTTTCTTAAAATTTACGTGTATTAGGTCGAGGTACTTAAAAACTTATTTAGATTTTTTTTTTAAAGTAGTAATATGAGTAAATGCGAATATAAAAATAGCTTTTTAAAGACATTTTTTTCCTTCACATTTTATTAATTAATTGATTTTGATGAAATAATTGAATATTGATAATTCTTGTAGGCATAGCTTATTTTTTTAAACATATTGTATATAGATACCTATACTGAATAAAAAAATATTCTAGTCCTCAAACACTCAGGGAGGTGAAGGGTCACTTTGTATATTTTGCATTCCTAACTCCATTTCGAAGAAATTCAATAGCCGCCAACGGCTTAAGACATTTCGAACGTAAAAATTAGTGAAAAACTTTACCAAGATATTATTGCCGATATTACGATATTATATATTGGCATTTCAAATTAGATGCACCAATGTCACAGGTGTGTGCGTTTTTCGTTTTCAGGCTGACATACTTCTAGCCCGCCACGGCGGCGGGGTTTGGGTTTAAGTATTAGAGACACACACCCACTAGACATGCGTGGTTTGGGGCCAATGGGTTAACATCAGTCTATCTAGATGTATATTCTTGATGGGATCTATCGTATATCCACATACTAACTGTGTTTCTATTCCAGACGAGAGTCCATGAAGCTAACACTGGCGGGTGAGGCGGCCGCGCGAGACAAGCCGCGCAAGGGGGGCACCCTGCTTTGTGCGCGCAAACCCCCGCGTAAGAAGAAGGCCAAGAAGGCAAGCAGTGAGGCGGGGTACCCACTGTACGCCACCACGGGGCCTGATGGTGAGCTCTTTTTCACTTTCTGCATTTCCAATACTTTGCTAAAATAATTATAATCCTCAGATCAGATGAAAAAGATATATTTTTTAATTTCCAAACTGGCTCCACAACTGAAAACAAATTGCTCCCTCAAATAATAATTTTTTTTGCTGAGAAATTAATTGTACACATTTTACTTTTAACAAGTATTTATTTCTTGGACAACATTTTCGCTGATCATAGAATGTAATTAATTAAAATATTTTTTTTAAAATATTTTTTTTATATGTTATGTGTCCCACTGCCCAGAACTTGTGGGACATTGTTCGCTATTCAAATCTAGTAACCAAACCTATTTAAAGCTTCGTTGCGTGTGCTATTTATTTATTTCAGTTGTAGAAGTTAGTATATCTAAACTTCCCTGCAAATTTAGCTTTTGACCTCTGGACTAAGAGCTAGGAATCGTATCACCACCTACTTTATCATGAATTCTAATTGTGTGTTGCCCTTTCCAGAGTACGACAGCGAGGAAATCCTGACCTACGAGGAAGTTGGACTGTACTACCCGCGAGCGTCCCACAAGAGGCCCATCGTGCTCATCGGGCCGCCCAACATCGGCCGGCACGAGCTGCGTCAGAGGTTGATGGAGGACAGCCAGAGATTTGCCGCCGCTATTCCACGTTAGTATAATTCCCTATCAATTGCTTGTACATACCTAGATTGCGTGACAAGACACGCTGAAATAAAAAACTGTATTAAAGCGAAACAATTAATAAACACATTGAAAATTTGGCTAGCTGAAAGAAGCTATTTGTATTAGAAATAAGAAAATATTATTTTATTTATGATTTATTGCTTTCATTTATGTTTTTATTTTATTTATTATTTTAATATATTTTTGTAGAAATATTTTAGACTAAGAATCTTGAGAAATATTTAAGTTTGTTACATATGTTTTTTATGTTTTTATTTTATATAGACATTATTTATACATACATGTTTTGTAACCTCGTCCGTAAATTTAGTGTTTTAAATAACAAGCTCCCGTTAGACAAACTACAAAATAGTAGTTTATCGGGACTTTTTGCATTGTATTTTTTTCTTTTGTATAAATTAAATAAAAACAGGGTAAAACATATTGTTTGACTAAAGCCGTATTGATAATGATGACGATTAACCCAGACATATCTAGCTGGTTGCCCAACTCTACCGATTGTTGGGTGGTAATTTTGGACGCTCTCCTCTCCTTCATTTCTCTATTTCGTTGGTCTATTGATGAATACCGATGAATGATTTTCAACTTAACCTTGCCAGGATCCTACCAACCTTATTGAAGATAATAACCCTTAATCATTTCAAAAGAAAGATATCAGGAAAATAATTTGTTGAATAGAGACATTTTGTGAAACGGAAAATACTCAGATAAGTGTATGAAGAAGCAATAAAATGTTTCAACTTCAAAGTAGAGGGGTGTGGGGGGGTTCATTCTTAACACATTGTTTTCGGGTATTGTTTTATGATGATTGCAGCCTGGCGCGGGCGATTTTTGAGATCGCGCGTGAGTTTTTTAACAATTTTTAAAAGTCTATAACTTTTGAAATATCCGCGATAATTTAGTGAAATTTTAAATGTAATTAGCCTTATTGTGCAGCAATGATAAAATGATGGTAAACAAATACAAAAAAAATCGGCCTTTAAAGTAACACTTTGGAAGTTTTAATTTTATACAAACACAAAATTTTTATATCAAATTATATACTGTTTAAAATCAATACCACTATTTAACACTATTTAAAATTAATTATGTCAAAATTACTGTCTAATATTTTTTTACTGTATGATACCGTTCAAAACATGCACCTCTGTGAAGAGCCACACCACAGTATTTACACATGTAGCAAGTTTCACTCCCTTTTCCTTTAGCAGCACATGCTCGACATTTTCTTTGAGCGTATTTTTTTTTTCCTTTCCCCTTTATCCTTTCTAATTTATGGACTTTTAGATTCATAGAAAGTCTGCCTGGAGGATCGCCATTTGGAGTGTGCCGTGTCAAACTTACTGTCGATGTTCCAGGTTCCTCACTTAGTTCGCTTTCAGTACTGATAATTATTCAATGACGTGCTGTCTCCAGTAAAAAATGTTTGTACCTTACTGAGTCTGGTATTTAGCTTTATAAATTACAAAAGCATTAAATAAGGCACAATTCACGAGATACATGACTACCCTTTTAGTCCATTTTGTAGTCTTCAACAGAATTGAATAATATGAAAGGTATTGAACTGCCCTATCAACACCTTTCATATTCTATTACGCAATTTGGTTTAATTATATTTTCTCTTGCGTGCCAGTCTATATTATGACTTTCTAACATTTCCGCAGAGTGTATCGTGGAAAACATCCTTACATCTTTTTTCGATCGCCAAATCTGCAGAAGAATGTCATTTTTTCTTCGAAATATACTCCCCTTTTTCTAATTTTGGTTTTTTCAAAGATACGGGTAAGCCTCGATTTTCCCGTATTTTACCACATACTCTAATTTTTTTATCCAACAAAGCCTCACTCGTCAAAACACCGTTATAATAATTATCCATATATACATGATGCCATAATTCAATATATGGGGTTAAAACTGTTTCCACTGTTTCTAACTATTTTTTACCCTGTGCTGTATAGATTTCAAAATTTCCTGTATATCCCGTTGTGGCCTCGCATACCATGCTTATGAGTATTCCATATTTAATCATTTTAGAAGAATTATATACCCGAAATGATAATCTTCCTCTCCAGGGTATAATACTTTGGTCGAGGGATAATTCTTGACGAGAATTGTATACATTATTAAATTTTGTTACTAGGAAATCCAAAATCGGTCTTACTTTGGATAATTTATCAGAATCATCTAGAATATCTTCGTTGTTCGAGAAGTGCCAAGCCTTCCATATTTGTCGAAATCTATCTCTAGGCATGGTGTTTGAAAAAATCGGTGTTTGAAGAAGTGGATCGGTGCTCCAAAACTCATCTCTTCTATCCTTACGAATTTGCCCCATTAAAAGTATTAGGCCTAAAAACTTTCTCATTTCTATAAGACTAATATCTTTCCACTTCAATGATTTTTTTTGTTCTTTGAAATGTTCGACGTTTTGGGCATAGTAACGGTTGGATTCCTCCACCATAAAATTCATAATATCAGCATCAATGAACAATTCAACAGCATCGATTATATTCTCCACATTGTATTCCGGGTTTAAACCAGCAGATCCCAGAAATGGTTCTAGAATTGGTGGATGGTCAATAGTATTCCAATCACTCATATCTTCATCGGAACTCGATTCAGAATCGCTATCGCTTGAAATTAGTGGCTGTGGGAATCGTGGAACCAAACGTCGGCATCGAATCGGGAGTAATTCACTTTCACTGGAATCACTCGTTTCACTGTCTGCCATCAATAGTCTTTCTGTATCACTATTACGAGAACAATTAGATAAATTGTCCGCACACAATTCATCGTCAGATTTATTCTCATCTGGAGAAAACATTGTGGGCTTTAGATATAAAAATAATTATATGATCTCAATGACAACGATCGAACGACTGAACATGTATACGTTTACATAAACACTAATATTTTGTAGAAATATGAACAAAACATTCCTACCATTCATCCCTTCGTCAGGTAGAAAGAACCCTAAAATTTCGCCGTACAAGTTGAAAAGAATTATTGTGCATTGAAGGTCAAAAAAAATCAAGCCAACGGGATCTGCGTCAAGGTTTCTTCGAGCACACAAAAAATTGTATGTTTTTAGACAATTTTTTTTTCTTTTCATAATTTATTAATAAATTAAAACTAAAGCATAATAAATACAAATTTGTGAGTGAAATGTGTAGTTTGAAGTAAGATATACGATTTACCAATAAAATCCGTTATTACGCAACACATATTATTACGTTACCCGACGTCCACCACCAGAGAGTAAAAAACGTATTTTTACATTTCCCGCATTTAAACACCAAACTAAAAAAACGTAGTTTTACATCTCCCGACGACAACAATGTGTTAATGTCACCTAATCTTTTTCCTTTATGGTAGAAGACGATTAATCTAATAATATTTATAACCTGTTATATTGATACAACATTTTATTTCATTTTATAGATACCTCAAGGCCAAGAAAAGAGAACGAAGTGGCTGGACAAGACTACCATTTCATCACCAGAACCCAGTTCGAAGCCGACATTCTCAATAGGAAATTTGTAGAACACGGGGAATATGAAAAAGCATACTACGGTACGTTAGCTCACTACTTCTAATCGACCTAATACTATCACCTGAACCATTGCATTATAAAGACTCATTATCTGAACAAATGGTTAACTAGGAAAAGTTTTTTTTGTTCATAGCAAATCATAAGGCATTCTAATATTTTTTGGATAGCAACTAAAAACAAACCTTGTTTAACTTGTGGAATGCCAACGTGCTATATGGCGCATCCACATTATTCCAACGAACGTCAATGCGCACTATGGCGCCGATTTGGAATGGTCATGTTCTCAGGGGATTTTGAGCCTTAAAAAACGTTTGTACAATACTCAAATAATTGTTTTTCAATTGGCATATTAATAACATTTAAAATATGCTCGTTTGTCACAAGCATGCCAACTAAAAAAAAAAAATCCTGTAACCGATATCAGAGTTTGCCACCATTATTGCAATATATGAATCTCATGTTTTGTTTCGATGTTTTTCTAATAAATATTTGATTTTTACCTGATAAGCACCATAAGAGTATGAAAAATGTAGTAAAATATTGTGAAGCATAGTATTTTATTCATATTTCTTATTTAATATTTTTTTTGTAACATGAGTAATCATTTCTCTAAATATATATGAGGCTATTCTGGGAAAACTGCTTATGGTTTATACGTACACACATTTTTTATAAATGCATAAACACATTATGTGGTAAGGCAGTACCATTTACAAAAACGTCATTTCACAAAAACCAAGTGAGTAATTCCAAAAGTACACTCAGCTGGCGCACTATGAGATAAATGCGGCAAACGCTCCGTTTTCTAGCGATTTGTCAGTCGACAATCCGGCTATCAAGAGGTTATTCAACTTTTTCGTATAAGTGCATTCGCGCTCTGCCAACTACTGTACTTACAAATTGTTTAATGCCACAGACTGAAACAAATTGAGGAAAAACATAACATAAACTCCAAAATAATTTTTTCGGTTAGTGGACATTTTCACAAATTTTGAACCCTCAGCATCATTCATAGGTTTCAAAATTTTCACGCACAAATTTTTTGGTCATTTAATTTCGAATGTCTAAATTTATTGTGTTTCAACAGCATTATTTAAAAAATTATAAAATGATCTTTATTGCTTTCATGCGAAACTTTTCGCTGTCAACTATTCCAACATGGTAGTTTATCGGTTGGGTACTTCAAAGCGCCAATCACACTGTATAATAATTAATTTCTTATTTGTTAATTCATGTAAATCTAATATCATGCCTTTAATGATTCTAGGTACCTCGCTTGAAGCGATCAGAACCGTAGTAAACTCAGGAAAGATCTGTGTACTGAACCTCCACCCGCAATCCCTGAAGCTCCTCAGGAACTCCGACCTCAAGCCTTACACCGTGCTGGTGGCGCCCCCCAGTCTAGAGAAACTTAGACAGAAAAAATTACGCAATGGGGAGGCCTATAAAGTGAGTGTTGCAAATTAAGTTTTGGTAACAAAATGCTAAGATATACTTACGTATTATACAGATTTGTTTCTCTGACTGATTGTAGGCCTTTGACAACCTCCGTGGCAGAGAGGTAAGCTCATCGCCTTTAAACCTAAATGTGTACATTATTTTTGAGATGAAACCGCATTGAATTGAATCTAATTTTTAAGCATGTGTAAAATGCGTACACACAGTCTTATTTTTCGAGACCCTGAAAAAGAATGCATATGAAAACTCATTATATTGCACTTATTGAATATTTAATTGTACTGGGTTACGTTTGCACATTTAAAAAATTTATATGATTATGTATAGGTACTCCACAACACGGGTGAATTGCTAGTGTGGAGAATATTATGTGCTATTTACTTTATAAATTTGCACTCAGTTAAATTAATACATAATTGTTAAAAACAAAATTATGGTTTACTGAATAAATGTACATTTCGCTACAATATTGATTTAGAATCCTTATTAAAGTTACTCTCTTGTCTTTATAGGAAGAGGAATTAAAGGAGATAATAGCGACAGCCCGGGACATGGAGCTACGCTGGGGTCACCTGTTCGACATGATCATCATCAACAATGACACCCAACGCGCGTACACACAACTGCTAGCCGAAATCAACAGCCTGGAGCGAGAGCCGCAATGGGTGCCTGCCCACTGGCTGAAGCACACCTAGCGGGGCATTACTCACTGTGACACCTCAACCAGTCCCCTCATCTTATTCCTAGTTGTAATGTACAAGAGAAAGAAACGGAGATAATAGCGACTGCCCGGGACAAATGGGAGCTACGCCGGAGTCAACTATTCGACATAGTTGTCGTAGATACACACAACTGTTAGCTGGATACGACAGTCTCCAACGAGAATATCATTGGATCGAGAACCGCCTATTAACTGAAACACATTTGGAGTGTTACAACAAGTCTGCTCGTGCTACTCCTAGTGTAATCTAAGAGATAGACAAATAGGCGGTGAAGAAGAAGTTACAAGAATGGACAGTCTGTGTTAGGCTTTTTAAATTGGGCTCGCCACTCCTAGAAAGTGATTTAGAATATTCCGTGTGCTGTAAGAAGTAAGGAGTCGTCCTAAATGAAGTGATTTTAAAGTAAAGGAATGATTTGGACACTGCAATCGGCAAGTTTATAAACTAGTAAATTAACTTCATTCTAGATATAAATGAGATGAATGCTTCGGTTAGTATTTTACTTGCGTACTGATACTTTATTGATTCCATAGTGATGTGCCTGTTAGGGATTTGCACTTTTGTTTGATTCGGATACATCTTTAGGACAATAAACAAACAGTTGTTATCAACAGTTGATGAGAAAGGCTGACTCTTAGCGGGAAGCGAAGGAAGTGCTACGTTGCGTGGATTGGAAGATTTCCCTGAGCCAGGAATGCTCGCGCCGGCTCTAGGTAGAAGTTAAAGATAATATGCAATACATTTCGGACCATTTCTTGTTAAATGTTTTAAGTTAGTACGCATCCAATGGATCGGTGTCTATAAGTTGTAAGTACCTCCGCATATTGGATAGATGACCTGCCGTAGTTCTGTCGTCCCAGCATTTGGGATACTTATTGTTTTAAGAGGAGGCCGCTAGTTCGTGATGCAATGTAATTCGGTCTCACTACATAATTACATATTACATATATTATATTCCATTGAGGACCTGTTCAGTAGTCTCTTGTTGGGAGAAATTGAGATATCTGTTGTAACTTTCCACTTTATCGACGTCATAGAGAAATTATATGAATCTAAATATCAAATTTATCTACTTATCATCTTGAAGAGTATATATATGTATCTACATTTTGTCATAACAAATATGCATTTTTCAAAAGTATTTCGACATTACTATAGTGAGAAATCCCTCTAGGGGTTAGACACATAATATTTGGTGTTCACTAGTTGACAGGGGAAGTACGTAATAAGAATAGATATTTTATTAACTATGTTTGTTTTAGAGATATATTTTACATATTTTAAATCTGTATCAAATTTTATTTTAAAAGTGTTGTTTCTTGTTCATAACTTTATGTGTCTTTAAAGTGCAGCACCCTCATGAATCATACCCAATATATTCTATTCTGTAAATATTCCTTTGCCTTTCTTTACAAGGTGTGTTTTGTTATCTTTGTTTGCCACGCTGGACATTCTCTTTCTTTTTGTGGATAGAATGTGGATGTGATTTGTTCATGGATTTATATTATATTATATTTGTAATCTAATTCTAGCTTTATTTTAATACATTTTAGTAAACTGACTTTATATAATGTGTCATAAAAATGAGATAATTAGCAATATATTATATTCATATGTATATAACATTTACCTATTAGACTTACCCATTATTTTTTATCTGTACATTTGCTTTTATTTATTATATAATTATGTATGTATCTCGGTCATCACATTCCATTTATGTTACGGGGATCTGCGCGGGAGATTTGGCATTCAATTGTTACATACTGATACCAATATCTATTACCGTTTTTAATGAAATTTAAAAGCTTAATGTTTTAAATGTACAACATTAATTCCACATCATTTATAAGAGCAGAGCATTGCAATAAAACAACAAACTTTAATCAAAATATTCATATTGAGTACCGGAGAGTGCAATAAATAATTTTTTTAACCTTATTTCTTTAAATTTTTAAACAATTCTTATAAAAGTCTGCAGTAAGAAAAAAGTTATTGCCGCAGTTGCAATTAGAACTCTGCGATTTTTCACTATCCGGACGTCTTCTCTAACCACTGAGCTATCGAGGAAACCTTCAAACCCGCAGTGTTCCTCCAATAAACACGATGTTTGAATATTTAATTACATTTTACAAACATTCTTTCAAGTTTTCTTTGCTTTGCATAACCTTTTGAATTATTTTTCGGTCAATAAATTGTACTATCATAATAGATAAATCTCCATAAATATACTGTTTCTATCAATTATCATATGCCAATTAAAGTCAACTAAATGATTTAAAAATACTTCACAGGTGTACCTGGTATTTCCCAGGAGGAAAATGTTTTAAAGCCTTGTTTATAGGAAAAAAGTGACCAAGACAGAGAATGATTTATTGTGTATTCACAGTTTGATACATATTACGTATTTACCCACCATAATAATATATTTTCTCAAGAAATCAACACCTTAAAATGAATTTGTTTATTTTTTTGATACTTATTCACCACTTTGTACAGTGACTTGAAGACACAATTTATAGACATTAAAATATAATTTATTTCAATGAATCTTCCATTTGTATTACATGTATTTGTGCCAAATATTGTATGGCAAAATTTCGATTAAAAAGTAACATTTCTAAATTAGTAGACTGTTTTCTCCAATAATGTTAAATAAAAAAAATCACATATTAAATAAACAATAATGTTAATAAAGTTGAAATCAAAGTTTAAGATTAACAATTAAATTATTACAAATTTCTGGATCCGAAGTATAAAAAAAAGATTGTCTCGACAAGTGTGAAATGATTTTCTCTGGGTAAAAATTATCATTGATCTTTTTCTAGTTAAGAATGAGGTTAGGTTTGGTTAATGATATTTTGTAAATTGATCTTTTACCAATCTTTCGTCCACTTAATTTAGTTATTTTAAATAATTGTCGTTCGGGTGACATTTATGTCAGTAAAATGTAAATATGGACTTCATAAACATTGTTACTATAATGACTATTATAAAAGAGCTAATAAATAACATATGAATGATTAACTGCTCTTTATTTCCTATACCTAAGTGCCTTTTTTATAAGGTGGCCATTTTTTTGTTCTTGTAAAACCAGGACATGCTTCTGAAAATTTTTTATAGCCTATTTCTTCATCGCATGAGAGGGGAGGTTGCTAGCGAATAGGGTATTTTCACTGTTTTTTTTAATTGAAGAAAAAAATTATTTAAAAAAAAAAAACAATAACTTTGTTTACATCACTTTTATTTATACTTTTGCCGACAGGGTTTCGCTACTACCGTAGCTTCTTCAGGGCAGTATAATAATAATAATACTTGGACGATTTATATAGCGCCGTTTTTGTGAAAAATCACCTCAAGTGCGCTGTATACAACTAAACGATGAACTAAGATACACATGTGTTATACATTGATAAAAACAGGCGAGTGAAGGGTCAAGGGTGGGAGATCAGCAGGTACCTGCTGACCGGGAAGGGTTTGTACTTTGTTTATTGAGAATAATGTAAGAATTGGGCTTTTATTTAAATTTCTTTGATTATTTATGAGTCTACTATAAGAGTTTTTGGCATTCCTTATTTCTAACACTTCTAAGTTATCTAGTCTAATGCCTATTCCATTTTTATGCAGTAAACTAGTGCCTGTATTTTTATTGAATGTGTGGTCCGTTTCTAAGAGGTGTTTGACAAATTTATGATAACGATAGCATTTAATTTTTTTTTTAATGTTTGCGAATAATTTTTCAATAGCGATTTAAAATGTACCAATTTTGACTTGCCGTCCAAACGAAATGTTCTTTTTATTAGTGAATTTTGGTGAATTTTTGTTGACGTCACGCCGGCCAATTTCGGTGACAATCTTACCAGATATCTACATCATAATGACGTTTTAGCCAGTTCGAACCATTTCGGAATGTGCAGTTTTCGATTGTTTTAAAAATCAATAATATATGAATAAAATCTTAAAATTACACATTTTAATGCAATGATCAAAGTCAGAAATATAAACTTTAAATCTTCCACACATTTTTAATGCTTGTGAAAATACCCTATTCGGGAAAATTTTATAACTAGCTGAATTTTTCATGATTTTCCCCGAATTTTGGGTTTTTTATTTCCGATATTTGGAGGTGCTCACTGATTCTGACTCAACGATAACTGATACTCAATTTGATGTTATAAGTGGCTCGCTTTCTGAAAATGCGTGGTTCATTTTTTTGTAAAACATTTAAGACAATTGGCAATTATTCGATCTTTGGATTTTTTGGGTACCGGTTTGGGATATTGACTATCCAGGACAGAGAACAAAAAGTAGTACAAATGGTCACCTTATTTTACTATAACATCATAACTGAAAAAATAAACCAGTTGTGTGGGTTTGTCTGTGTGCCTGAAGTAAGCTTAATTTTTCCTTATTTCTGCGGAGATTTGTAAAACATTTTCAAATGTCGATATTCTTTCTGAACAGGTAATCAATTTCATTGGCCTGTCTAAGCCCTAGGAATCAAAAGGTCATCGACCGATTAGTAGCCGAGTAGAAAAATGCGTCAGGTTCCCACCCAAGCATTGTTGGTCCAATCCCTCTGCTAGCTAATTCTTTATCATTGCACAAGCAACATTTTCCACTTATTGTGATGATAGTAGGAGTTTTTAAAATATAGTAAGGTTACTCCTAACTTGGAAATGTTTGTATTTAGTTAAATTAATATTTTTTAGATATTTGCAATATTTGGGGGCCAAATCTGTATCTTTTACATTAGCTAACGCAAGTTAAATAGGCCATAAACAATACGTTTTGACAGTTTGCGTTAGTTAAGTCAAAAGGTATAGTATAGTTTTCTTTAAAGTCAGTATCGATTAAACTTCTTGGGATTATGTGTTTAGTTAATACATCTGCCTCATAATATAATATAATATCTGCCCCGATGGTGGGCACTGTTAGGTTGTCTGAAACGTTGGCTAAAGGAGAAGAAAGCGTAAAATGGCATAATAACCCAAAAATCAATCACGAATATATTATACAGATATTGTATAAACAGCTTTACTGCTAAGCCCGCACTTATATGGTATGTGAGAGGTGGGAGATGGCCAATCAAACCCCTTAAATTTAAATCACTCGGTACACGGCTGATAACAATACAAAGACATTGCTTTAAACGGTTCCACGACAAATCAAAACTGATTTCAAAAGTGATTAAATATTTTGATTTACCTGTTGCTTGGCAATTAATTGTAGATATTTATTATTTTGGAATCACAAAATGTCATTATAATGGCAACATCAAGCTAGTCACTTTGTCTTTGAAATGTGTTCTTCACATTCAAATGCTTTCACATTTTCACGTTTGACAGTTCTTTTTAAAGAAACGAGGCAAAACATCATAATTCCTTTTTAAATTTTTTTTTATTATAACTATAATTTTGATCTGTGATTTTTTTAGTTTTTTTAATTTACTTTAAATCCAATACATGGCTATTTCGATACTTGCACACATTTAAAAACTCGTCTTTTCATGTAAAGTTTAAATATAATATTGTATTAGAATATGATGCAGAATCATCTCCTTTCGGGAGGTACCACTAATTTCTGGATATCATTCGGTTAAAGAAAAAAAAGCAGTTGAACCATTGTGTTTTTTTAAACTTCCAATAATCTTCCTATGAGCCATCTTGGTGTTGTCATTTAAAACGTTTTAAACGATCACATTTTTTCTCTACTACGAAATTTCAGACTGTATATCACCTTTCAAAAGTATTCTGAATTGTCTGGTTACCTTATAAACTATACTCTAATATTTATTTTGGAAAAATTAATATTAAAAAAAACTATGTTTTTGTTTTAAGCCACTTTATTTTATATATATATATATATATTTCTGCATTCGACCGATTTCGCTTGGACTCAACCTTCTTTGTTGAAATCGTAAATGGATTTATTTAACCCCATAACAAAAAAATTGCAAAGTACGCCACCAAATTTTTTATTAAAATCAGATGTTGATTTATTGTTTAGCATGTTCACATAATGAAATTTTAACGCAATCGTTTTTTTAAACACTTATTTAATCTTAGAAAAAAAGTTTTTTACTTTTTATACATATTAAATATCTCATTATCCATAGTCAGTTCTAAGTCACACCAGCAATGCCTTTACTGTTCACTCGTACTAGTACATTTTATGTCTACTAGTATTTTTACCTATTCTGTTTGCCATTTCCCCACCCTTCGTTTCAAAATCAACCCTCCACGTTGGTTAGATATTTTAAAGGCCAGCACTTAAAAATATACACTTTGTAGTCTGCTTAACAAAGCAATACTACAAGTGATTTATATTTAAATTCTATACGGGTAGTTAAATGTCTAAGGTTTCCACTGAAAAAAGTTCTTAAATTGTAAGTTTTTAAGTTCAATATGTAATAGATACTGAAACTTTATGTAAAATGTTTAAAAAGGCCTTCACTGGTTTTCAAACTGCTCCTCTTTTAGACATTTTAGTATGCATTTTTAATAGGATTTAAAAGAATTTTATTTACAAGAAATGTTAGACATTTTTCTAACTGCCCATACAGAATTTACAGTAAAATCATTAGGTACTATTGTTTTTATTACAAATTTAGAAAAAGGCGTTTAACGCCATTTTTAGTGTTAACACATTGCTCCATCCTAAAAATACATTTAATGCGGAAGTGAACACATAAAATCAAAAACTTTATAATGCATTCAGTTTGACAAATTTTTACTTATGGTAGTGTAGTTGCGAGAGCCTGAAATATGTATACACAAATAATCAAAAAGTGACGCATGTCTAAAAAAATATTTTTGAAAGTAGCATACATTTTAAATTTTGTTGAAATAAAAGTTTGAACATACTATGTGCTTTTGCAGGTGGGTACTAATGAACTATTCAAAATCAACCTCATGGATATAAAGGCATTTTAGCAATTAAGGTTATCAATTTGGATATCGTGCCCTTGGAACAACAACTGACACAGTAATGTCATACAATAATAGACTCTAGAGAGTTAATTATTCTCAACTTTAGAGTTCATTATTACACAATATTGACGAGTCAGATAGAACCTTCTTGTTCCGAGGGCACGTTTCAACCAAACCAACCTGGTTCCTACTGCAGAATCCACTATGGAAAAGAAGGCGGATGACGCCTGGGCAGGCCGTCATCCAGCATCTGAGAATGACCGATAAATAATGGAAATAATTTATTTATTTATTTTAAGAAACAAACAGCTTTTTTAATACAAAGATATACATATATACATAGGAGGTTAAACAAGGTTAAGCCAAAAAAGTTTCTTAGGATAATATTATTTAGAGACTGGTGTTTTATTTTAAATTAACCTTCTCATTACCGCACAAAAAACACCTTTGTGTTGCCGTCATGTAATGTAGTAGCGTTACCTTAGGAGTTTTGGATCGTATAACATATTTCTATATAGAAATATTGTTCTGAATAAGTTTATGTATGCTTTTTAATATATTGTATAAATTAGTAATACTTACAATAAGTGGGTGGTGGACCTACAAAAAGAGATTAACTATTGTCATAAGGAATAATTATATCAAGTTAAAGAAATATAGTTGCCAAATCCCGGAGAAGGCAAATAGAAAATCATTCAATTTACATTACACGTTTTTTTGCAAATAGATTCCATAGTAGAGTATAATATACTATAATAGTTCCAGAGTAGATGATGCTCTCAGTGTCCCGGTTAGATACTGCTACCCAGAATAGGAAGTTTTTTTAATTGTATTTAGCTACATTCAGTTATCGAGTATGAATAGCCAAGGAGTATTTCGCAATCATTGCCTTTCGTTTTTCTTTCCCCTCAACCTCTTTCTTCAGCCTCTCAACTGAGTGGCTGATACCGACCACATTTCCACTGACTTCGAACATTTGGGACTACGTAATATGTGCAGTATCACAAAAAAGTAATGATCAAATAAAAACACATTACCAAAAGTTCAAAAGGCAATTCCCTCTTAAGGCGGGTCTCCCGATTACAAAAAAACATTTGTTTTCATGCACATTTCGTCTCCTGCTAAAATGTTAAAGGTTAAAAACAAAACATTTTGTGAAGACCACAGGGTGAGTAATAGAATAATCTTTTGAATGTACTAAGTACATATTTTTATGGAGTAAAATATCACTGTTTTGTTCATTGTTTGGATAAAAAACAATATAAATATCAATTAATGTGTTTATCACAATGGTTCCTTTAAAAATTCTGAAAATGAGGCTGTAATACTATTATAAACCGCAAACAAAATAAGAGAAAACATAACAGTTAAATATTTAAAAAAAAAATATTTTATTAGTGCCTATATAAATAAAAATGTGAAATCCAAAATAAAGTGTAAGTATACAAATATTTACAGAATAAAGTTTAAGATACAAAATGGTTCATATATTAGTTATTACATTTTGTAAACTATTTGATCTTTTTGCGATTTTCTCAGTCCTCCTCACTAGGGGGTTCTGTGCTGAGACAGACTAGAGTTATTTATTTTGATGTTATGTAATTAGGTGCGTCTTCTATGTCATTTTTAGTGTTGTTTTTAAGATTATTCATTGATCTCTTTCAGCCAGACTTTTATTCTTGACTTGTACTCACTAAACTTTTCCATATGTTTTATATCTGAGAGAAGGATATTGTGGGGTTTTGTCGAAAAATATATGTAGTTTCTTTGTCTGAAAGTGGTTTTATAACAAGGAATGTATTTGGTGTTATTTTAGTTAGATCTAGTGTCATGAATGCGTGGTTTAAGGGGGAGGTGAGGGGGGGTTTCTTATTTTTGAAAAATTTTAGTAGTTTTAGGGATATCTTTGTAGTACGTTTGGTACGTCAAAAATTTTGAAGATTTCTGTAGAAGACATTCTTATGGGTACTTTAAGTATGGTTTTTATGATTCCTTTCTGAATTGTATTCAGATTGTGTATGTATGTCACAGATCTCCATTCGTTATTCTCTATCTCTATCAGATGTCGCAGATCTCCATTCTATAATTCCATATCCAATTCGAGAGTGACATAATGCGTAAACTTTTTTCGTTTCCTTTTTTTTATATGATTACCGCACAAGAGTTCCAACTGCTCCCAATTGTCTGGAGCTAGTGAAATTATGGTATCCCCAATTGGGGAATGTTGTGAGGCTGAAAGTATTGGGGAGGGGAAGGAGAAGGGGAAGAGAAAGGTGGGGAAACACCTGGCTATTCAGATCTGGTCACCAAGCATAGGTAAAATCCATTTCAAGCAACGTTTCAATTCTGAATGGTGATTTTTCCTCAGGGCGATACTGAGAGTATCTTCCACTCTGGAACGTGCGGAAATATGCTATACATTATTTTAAAATTAATTAATTGTGAAAAAGCACAAATTAATTAAATAAAATTTACTTGTGCACGCTGGGATTTGAACCCGCGACCTTCGGATTCGAAGTCGAGAGCCTTACCCCTCGACCATGGAGGCCGTCACATTTACTATTTTGATTTCTGTAGGCCTCATTTAAGAGATATTTTATGCTTTATAATTTTGTTATAATGAGTTAGTGACTTTGAATATTATTTCTTTGACACTCGAGTAATTAGTGATTTTTCTTGCTGGACCCTTGAGGTCACTGGAAATGTTAAATATTTAGCTTTGCTTTCACTAATTTTTAGCCAATTTTGAAGTGCACGAAGCCCTCGTTCAGCCACATAAAATGTTTCCGTCCAGTTTTCTTCTTGTAATAATTATATTGATATCATTTATATTGATAATACATAGAATCTGTCCCAATACACTTCCTTCGGAGACGACATAGTTTAATGGCAATAGTTTACTCGTTTGCTTTCCAATTAGTTATTGCTCTTCTCCTTGTTATATATGTCACCAATAAGTTCATTTTTGTTTCAGCCATTCCTATATTTTAAAGCTTAGATAATAGTATTTTATTATCTATTGTGTCAAAAGCTTTTTGGAGGTCTATGAATAAACTAAACATTTTTTTCCCGTCATCTATATTTTTTATGGCTATACTTATAAAATTTTCTATGGCATCAGTGGTACTAAGATTATCCCAAAAACAATATTGGGAGATATCCAGAGTGGAAGATTCAAAGACCACCATTCAGAGTTGAAACGTTGCTTGAAATGGCTTTTAGCAGTGTTTGGTGACCAGATTTGAATAGCCAGGTATTTTCCCCACCTTCCTCTTCCCTTCTCCTTCCCCTCCCCAATACCTTCAGCCTCACAACATTACCTAATTGGGGATACCATAGTCTCACTGGCTCCAGACGGTTGGGGGCAGTTGGGACTCTTGTGCGGTATTCATATAAAAAAAAATTGGGATGGTAATAATATTTTATTTTGTTGCTTTTTCATGACGGTTTCCAAGATTTTTGAAAACGAGTTTAATTATATATATATATATATATCTTTTTTGCTTCCATTTTTATAGATGGGTATAACTGTAGCTTTTTTAAGACAAGAAGGGAAGACACTTTTACATATAGTAAGATTAACTAAGTATGTCAAGGGGAAGGTCAGTTCGTTTTGTAATTGTTTTATTTGATATTACATTATTTCTCAATGATTTATTAGTATCAAGGGTTGAAATCAAGTTTCTGATTTCATTACTGGTTATTAGAGTTAACTTTAGTTTATTTATCTGGTTCAATTCCTCACTTACTTCTGTTATGATGTTACTAGTTAATTGTTGGTTTATTATTTGTGATCTTATTCTTGATATTTGTGAACTTTTTTCTGATGCCTTGTGAATGAGATGAGAGCATTATCAATGGTTAATTTATTAATATTATTACTGATACATAAGCAATCTTCTTATAATAATATATTATAATCTCGCTCAGTACACATAACCTCAAAAAACCAGTCCGATTTATAGTGTGACTGACGAAGTATTGGTCGCATAGATAGACACTCGCTTCACCCGCTTGGGGAATATTTTCCATCGGCGATGGAAAGCAAAAACATTGTGTATGCACACACAAATGTGTACGGTGACGCCTCAATGTTTTGTGTGTTTGTGTAAATGTTTTCGTAAAACATTTTTGCAGGAGACCCGCCTTTAGATAAGATAAAAAGCCGAGAAAACTCATTGAAACCACCCTTATCCAAAAATGAAATTGTTGAAGACACTTAAAAATATTCGTAGTTAATTTAAAAATCAATGTAGATACGACATCTGGTTTTTCATAAGAATTATTTATTACAACTCTTTCAGTAAATTGCAGTTGTCATCACTAGTTAGTTTAATTTTGTGCGCCTCGGAAACATTCAGAAAATTCTGTTTAAATTTGTTTTTCGTTCTTAGTGCAGAGGATTCGTATCTCTTTGTGGTGACCATGTGCCACGTTATTTTAGTTCAATTTCGCCAACTTCGATTTAGGTATTTATAGGTCTCTCAATGGAAGTTGACAATATACTACTCCCAAAGGAAACAGATTCATAACTTACATCTAGCGTGTTTCGTTTTAAACTTTAAAATAAAACAATTAATTAATTGATAAACTAAAGTTCTTAAAAACTTAAGACAAGATTTAATTATTTAATTAACCGGACATTAGAAGGGTGCGGGTTCGAGTCCTGCCGGCGACATTTATCTTTGCTCGGAAGGTTTTTTCAATTTGGATGAGTGTTTTAGATTAATAATTATTGTTTATAAAAATAATAAAACAATTAATGATTATTTCACACTTCAGAGTTCGAAACCAAAGCATGTTGAAGTCGATTATATGAAACGTATTTCCGGACTCCAAATATTATTTTATTTCGTTCTTGTTAAAATACTGAAAATTCATAAATTACGGTTTATTTGATTAAATAATCTTCAGAATTGAATTTAAATGGATACATATTAATAAACAATGACAAGGTATCGAGTAACTCGCAGTATTCCTTGATTGTGGATACTCGTGACCAGGTAATATTATAATCCAATGGATACTAAACACTGTTTCTATAATACAGATTATCATAAAATTTTAATATCCAATTCATTAAAAAAATGTAATTCAAGTTACCGAACATCGTACATAAACAATCACACAGGAAACTTAACATAAAAAAAACTTAATTATGTTTTTGAAGAACATATCTATATTGATAAATATGTACATATATTATAATCATCAGCAGTAGTAGCGTGCATTGATCTATGACTTAAGGTTGGCTGTGTGTAGTTCGGGTGTGAATTGTGAATTGAATTTGAAAATTGCCATTTTATTATCTTACTAGAAAGTGTAAGGTTGTTATATGAAAACAATTTATCATCAATATACAATCGTAAAATACACAAAAAAATATTGACCAATTTTTGGAGAAAAAAAGATATTTTGATCAAAATTCTTTGAGTGGCTTTAATTCTCAACTTTTTTCTTAGGGAAGCCACAGTTTTTAAGCCTTTATGGACTGCACGCCACTGATCATCAGTTATTGTATATATATGAATATTTATTACTAGTATAATGTAGTGCAACGAATGAGTAACATGAAAAATAAAATAAAAAAAATTTAACAGAATAACTGACACAAATAAAGCTATTAATAATGATGCGAATTTAAAATAACGAAAACTGAATTATTTTCACTCGCGATTTCTTTAATATTATTTTACAACCATCATATAAACTTGCTGTCCCTTTTCCGCTAGTGACAATGGGTAGGCGTAAACAAGACAAAGAGCTGTTGATCGCCGGTGGAAGCGTATACGGATGCACAAATACATTCAATGCTGCTCATGTGTTGTTTGTTCCAACTCTCGTCGAGTTACCTATATCTACATACCGGAACTGTAAGGGTGCTGTGTTGCGAAATTTATTGTTATTGAGGACCTCCGTGGTCGAGTGGTTAAGATTCTCGACTGCGGATCCAGAGGTCGCGGGTTCAAATCCTGGCGTGCGCAAATAAGTTTTATTCAAGTAATTTATGTTATTTCATAAGTTTGTGGTAACTTCCAGTGTTGAGGTGCTCTTAGTATCGCCCTGGTGAAAAACCATAATTCAGAATCGAAATGTTTGCGTTGTTTAAAATGGCTTTAGCCGTGTTTAATTACCAGATCTGAATAACTAGGTACTTCTCCATATTCTCCTTCCCCATTTCCTTCTCCTCCCCACTACATTCAGCCTCACAGCATGCCCTATTTGGGGATACCATATTTCGATGGGGATGGCTCCAGACGTTTGGGAGCAGTTGGAACTCTCGTGCGGTATTCACAAAATAAATTAAATACGCATTTATCATTGAGGTACCTTATTAAAGCGACTAAACAGCTTTTTAAAGAACCGATGATAAAATATGTTTTTAAGATTCTGATAGAATATGTCCCTCCTCCGAGTTCTCTCAGTGTTCCTTAAACCTCAAAATTCACACCTGTTTTCTACCAAAACCTTATTGGGTTCTTACTTAATTCCAAAGTAAACTGTTGATTGATTATTTAGTCTCAATGTTTTTTTTTATCCAAAAGATCGAGCAAGACGCATCCATCCACCACATCGAGGAAAATACTGTTCGACAGTAAAACAATGTTAATTCCAACCGGAATGATGAAAGCCCGGGAGGTACTCATTGAATCCCCAGAAAAAGACCATCAACAATCCTACATTTAGATATATAAGTAATATTATATTTCTGCCATATTCTGTCATCATCAGCGCAATCTTCATCCTGTCATGCTACCTGGAACTGGAACAACTTAGAGGAACAGGCAGGGTTGAAGATTTGAAGAAAACTGCAGGCTGAGGATGGGTGAGTTGCTAAAAATTTGCAAATCAGGAAAAAACTGAGTGAGGCCTATGGCCAAAGTTGGACCCCAGAGGGTTCATAAAGAATAATGAAGACTCTTTTTGTCACCCCTCATAATATGGAAAATATATTAGAGTTTTTTTTAAATATCTTGTACAATTTTTTTTTTAGTTTTTTTGCCATTCGATGAGTACTCGTATGCGCTTACAAATTCCGTAAAAAAAGCTTGTCTTCCGTGTCAACGCTAGGTTGAGTGTCCATGTTTTCATGTTATATCTATAGAAGAATAAATGATTCTTCGTCAGTTTACTTACTCGTCGTGCTTTAGTTTATTCATCTCGAATGAAGGAGTTTCTCACCATATGATATATGCCTTCAATAAATAGTCAATAGTTTTGCTGGGTATCTTCACCTCAAAGGTGAAGATACCCAACAAAATCTATTGATTTTTTTTTAAAGAAAGACAAATATTCCCTGGTTACAAATAACCTGACAATATTTGGAAATCTCCTACTACCATCACAGTAAGCGGAAGATGTTGCTTGTGTCGTAAATGGAGGACTTAGCCAGCCGAGGAATTGAACTCATGACCCCTGGGTGAGATCCAAACGCGATGCCAACTCAGCCACTGACCGGTCACCCATATCACCCATGAAGATTAACGTTTTCTATCACATGTATTTTTATAGTTGTAAATTACAGTTAACCCACAATTCGATCATTAGATTGTTTGATCACACCACCGTTTGGTGCTGCAAAAGCCGTATTCAGATCCTCAGAGTTTCAAATGAGTTGTTTATCAATATTCTCCCCCCCCCCTCGCTTCTTCGTAGTGTATCAACTTCTTATCTTCTTACTGCCATAAACTTAATAAAATATTCAGAATGATCTTGTCAAAAGAAATTATTCATGACTTCTGAACCCTTCATTCCAGAAGTATCTAAATTATTTCAAAACGCCGAATATGCTTTTGCATACGAATTTGCTAATATACTAAACGACTTCCCTTCGCAAATGCTGCAGTTACAATAGAATCGATTAAGTAAACAAAACCCTGCCATAAAACCAGCTCCCAGCTACATTTAATATGTACTGTATTTTTATTAAACGAATAAGATTTGTGTATTTTTCGCCCACCATGATATCCCGGTTATATTTCATTTCAATCCCAATGTTTTATTTAGAATGTGTCAATCAAAACATCAACCATTTTCTTCATCATTTCCATTTGAAAAACTATTGAAAAACATTGAAAAATTTACATAAGATATATCTCTAAATAATTATTATAATTATTTACTGGCCCTTAGTATTTTTTACAAAATACAAATTCGTTACGTGACAATTTCTCATGAATTTTTTCTTACTGACTAACCATGACGCCGTTTCTCCGCAGGGGTAGGTGGAAAACAACTCGATGTTGGCATACACTTCTTGCTTCATTCACATTCATACATCGTCTCATACATTCTCTTCTATTATTCCGACTTCTGACATGGCCCGACTCAAGTATTTGATTCAGTTGATCATGCCATGTCTTCCTCGGGCGTCCCCGGCTTCTTCTTCTATTCACATTCGCGTAATATATTCTTCTTACACTCCTCTTTCATTGTTCATTCGCTCTACATTACCAAACCATTTAAGCATCCCTTTCTTAGTCTTACTCATTACGCTTACATCAGCCTTGCATTCTTTACGAATCTCAATATTTTTCACACGATCATACATGGTTTTACCACACATTCGCTTCAGAGATCTCATTTCTACGGCATTCAGTTTACTTCCATCCTTCCTTTGCCAATTACATGCCTCAGTGCAATACGTCAGGGTTGGTATCAGCACTCCATTATAGACTGCTAGCTTCGATTCTTTGGGCAACTCTTTGTTACCGCCAACCGCGTTCAGTCCCCCGTTAATGGAGTTTCCTGCATTCACCTTTCTTTCAATATCCCTATCAGTCTTCGTAAACATACTTCCCAAATATACAAACTCATCGACCTGCTCCAAGTATTCATCATTCACAACTATATTGCACACTGTTTTCGTACTCTCTCTTTCAAACACCATGACTTTACACTATTATATGTTACATTAATCATTAGCTCATTCTTCATACATACTTCATTCATCCTAGATACGAGGGACTGTATATCGTCCATACTGTTAGCAATCAGCACTGCATCATCAGCATACAATAGGCAACATACTTTCAGATTACTCATTTTCGCTCCCAAGCCCGCCTCTTTCAATTCTTGTATACAATTAACCATGTATAGATTGAATAACCACGGTGACATTACGCAGCCTTGCTAAACACCTTTTACGATGTCAAACCACTCCGTAAAATCACCGTTTATCCTAACACAAGCAACCCTTTCCTCTTGCCTGCATGAAATTCGTATTCACTCCATACTTGCAACATAATTTTTCCTATCAACTCGGTCGTATGCTTTTTGTAGATGTACAAAGGCACAGAAAAGTTTCTGGTTTTTTGCTAGAAACTTCTGTGTTTTTTTCTTGATTGATTCTTGTAAAGTATATTATTAACACAATCTTTTTTAATCACATAATATACTCGAATACATATACTTTGTTTAAGTATTTACTGAGCATTAGCCAAACTAAAGGAACACAAACCACCTCGATTCTGAACCACTGAAATAATCCATTTGAAATTAATCGGTCATAGTATGTGCTGTTTGACGCGGTTGGCTTCGCAATCTGTGGCGTCAAATGTAGAGTTTGTGGATACAAAAAAAAACAATGATTTAAAAAAAAAATTGTTCGTGGGTTCCTCCTTTGGTCACTTGCAAAAATAACTGTGTCAAACAGTCAATCGAGCATTGTCAATTTTGATTACAGAGACAATTTTCCTACGTCGTCCATGAAAGACATTCGGTTAATTCGTTCTTTAGGAATACATTTTAATTTTTTTTTTAGAATCGAGATGTTCGAAAGAAAATAAATCGATATTTTTTAATATAATCTAAATATTTCGATCATTGATTTAATCATTCATATCGAATGGATATCCTGACTATGCTCACCAAAATCTCGCCAAAATCTAAATTTCTACCTAGAGTAATTATTACGGTTTTTCGTAGAATGCAATTACTTTGTGGTTTGACATATTTATTAAAAAAAATAAACACTTTGTTTTATACCTTTAATTTATTTTTAAATTAACACGAAGCGATTTGGCTTACCTCAAGCTTCATCAGGGTAAAACTTAAAACTAAACAAAAATACATACAGTGAGCATATACGAGTATATTGTTTGGATATACAAAAGTAAGGAGACAAATTATAAAACGATACAATGGAACAATGAGACAAATAATGCCATTACATATGTTTTAATAACACATAAAATAATTTCTTCAACTCCCTCAGTATCGAAAGTTAAAAACATTTACGTAATATTAAAGCCCTTTGGGTAGAATGATCCGCTCACAAATCGATACACGGAGTACGTTTTGTTTAGTTAAATTGTCTCTAATAAATTCTAGGGTTTCGATATGTCTATACGCTAAGCATATTCTGTTAGAAATACAGTTTATTTATGTATATTTTACACGTTAAAAACCCATTCACTTCTAGGGTAATTTTTTTTAAAATGTGAACACGCTCACTATAGTGCTTGTTTGTTTATTGTACCATTTTTAGCAAAATGGAGTTATGAATGCCAATGTATTCATTAACCTAGATAAAAAAAGATGATTTTTCGGTGTTTAATTGATATTTTAAGCTTTTTTATTTCCAATCTCCACTCACGGAATAATGTTTTAGTTCTTATTTGTTCAATCTCCCGGATATTAAACATAAAAATATTCAATTTATTCCGTCGTACGCGTTGACAGCATCTTCCTCTGCTACATCTTCCATCAACCTCCAGCTGGATTATCTTTAAAAATTGGCTGCCCAGGGGTACACATTTTGAGGATTCACATAGTGATACTAATCTATACTAAAACGTTATTTACGCACAGAAAGATACGCGGATAATGAAGTACTTGAAAATGCAAATACTCGTATCATTGCTGAGAAATCTCTGAGAGTGGTCGCTGTACAATACCTCTAATCTACAATATAGTGTCAAGGACAAATACAAGACTATGCAATTGATAATACAGGAAAAAACTGTTTCGAATATGATTGGCACAAGCGTAGCGCCGCTGAGGTGTTCCGGTCTGTAAACATGAAGGGTGAAAATTACCCTGTTGATTGTCAACCTCCTATTAGAAACAATGCCAGAATAAAAATACATGTTAAGTGTGTTTGTTTTTTAAGATTCTTTCAATGTAACAGAGTCGGATAATCGAGAAGTTTCTGTAAAGTTACATACTTAAAATTACAAATATGCGCCTGATTATACTCAATATGATGAACATTGCTGCAAACAATAATACTATAAAATCATTGAAGATAATATTAACAATTCTTAAATGAAACACGAAACAGAAAAAAGACACAGAAAATAAAAAGGAAACGGTCGCATTTGGGAACTGAACCCAAAACCTCTGTGTAGCACATTAACCACTGAGCTAATAAGACCTTATTACCTTATGTCATTTTTATCGATATCATAGAGTCTAAGATCTAAGAATTACTAAAATCATCTTTAATAAATTCCCATATTTTTTGATTGATAACTTTTTATATGATTGCAAGCTTCTACCCGAATTTATTTGCAATCTAGAGAGTGTCTTCATATTTAAATTACTAAATGATTAAATATTGCAATGTGATTCATAAGCTTCCATAAGGTATTGCAATAAATTTAATAATACTATAACTATATTTCCTAACTTACTTTTAAATATTTTGTTGGTTTTTCCGTTTGCGAAGTGTTTAAAACTGAATAATTGTAATTAGGTTTTTATCCAGACGCCCGAGGAAGATATGGCACGATCAAGAGAATCAAATACTCGAGTCGGGCCATGTCAGAAGTCGGAATAATAGAAGAGAATGTAAGATACGATGTATGAATGAGAATGAAGCAAGAAGTGTATGCCAATATCGAGTTGTTTGGCGGTCCGACCTCGCTGCCTACCCTTGCGGGGAAACGGCGTGATGGTTAGTTAGTTAGGTTTTTATCCCTTATTATTTCCGATAGCGTTTTTTTTCGAAATTCTGGGTATTTGCAGTCTAAGTTTTCGGAGGAAAATTGCACTAAATTTAATAATACTATAACTATATTTCCTAACTTACTTTTAAATATTTTGTTGGTTTTTCCGTTTGCGAAGTGTTTAAAACTGAATAATTGTATTTAGGTTTTTATCCAGACGCCCGAGGAAGATATGGCACGATCAAGAGAATCAAATACTCGAGTCGGGCCATGTCAGAAGTCGGAATAATAGAAGAGAATGTAAGATACGATGTATGAATGAGAATGAAGCAAGAAGTGTATGCCAATATCGAGTTGTTTGGCGGTCCGACCTCGCTGCCTACCCCTGCGGGGAAACGGCGTGATGGTTAGTTAGTTAGGTTTTTATCCCTTATTATTTCCGATAGCGTTTTTTTTTTCGAAATTCTGGGTATTTGCAGTCTAAGTTTTCGGAGGAAAATTGCACTAGGTACTGCTTATGGTGCTCATGCCGCACGAACGTTTAACGCATAGGTTCTCAATGGAGCGGTACCCCCCCTAAGGATCGTTGAAGAGTACCAAGGGAGCGGTGGTGGACTTAATGGGGGGCGGTGAAGTGCTGAAATGGGGGTCCAGGAAAACAAAAATAATTTTAATTAATTTTCCTTATGAATTCAAATTTGTTGTAGACACATCGTTGAAAAATTATGCATAAAAATGAACTGTCCAATTATTCTATTGATTTATAGATGTATTAATCATTTATTTGTTAATTTCTTTCGGTGTTACAACACCTAACAATGTTTCGCAAGACCTGTTGTAACGTAAACATTAATGTACTACGTAATACAAATTGTAAAATAAGCATATAAATATTTATCAATATCAAAAAACTATCATAACGGAGAGCAGGGATGATAAAAAGATCGTGTCGAGGTGTGAATGTGTAAATGAGAGATATTTTCTCTCGGTCACAGTGTATGTATTTAGATTGTATCGGACTGTCCCGTATGAAGAAACGGAAGGGGGGAGGGGTGGGGATTTCGCCGGGTTGCTGCATTATCATCATGGCAAAACAATATATTGATGGCGGTTAGCCAACTGGATATTTTCAATTCATTCCTTTCAGAGGACTATTGCTGTTTTCGTCTAAGTTTATTTCCTTTCCAGGTAAGAGGTGAGTATTATTTATTACCTTATTTTTGCTATACCAGAAACGAACTACGGCTAGAATGCTTGAAATTACTTGAACAGATCCCAGTATTTTCAAAGCCCTGCTGAATACCGTCTCTATATCATTAGTGAGCAATGCCAAGTCAGTCATTGTTTTTTGGCTGATTGAGATTGAGAACCTTTGCATGGATACAGGCTCATAGTTTCGCAAGATAGGATTTTAAAAAATTAAATTATATTTACGCAAAAAAATATTCCGACTTGCGAAGTTGTCCGTTTGTGTCGATACAAATGAATTCAGCCCTAGTCTGCCAAAGGACAGGGTTCTTGACTTTTCGTTGTATGCTCACCATATATATATATTTTGAACATAAAATGCTAAAGAAAACATATTGTAAAAGTGAATCGTATCTTCATGTAACATAAAATAAATATTTGGGTTATCCGCATATCGACATTTAATCCGAGAAAATGTTGCGGGAAAAGGTAGGTTAGGTTTACACCTGTGAATGAATCAAGGACTAAACGGCTATCCATACTAGCGGCCAAATTCTTGAAAATGATTTACGAATTCTAATATTCAATAGGGTATTTTCACAAACTATGGATATCATTAAAAATGTATGGATATTTTACTGTTCATATTTCTGCTTCTGATAATCGCACTAAAAATGTGTACTTTTATTTATTTTTTTGTTCATAATTATAGATTTTAAAAACGATCTATAATCGCGCATTCTCAAACGGTTCGAACTAACTACAATGTCATTATGATATAGATAACGCCACTGGCTGGTAAGACGATTGTAACCGACGTTGGTCGGTGTGACGTCAACAACGCCATATTCAAAAAAAATAATGAACATGTCGTTTTGGCGGCAAATCACAAAAGGTACATTTTAAATAGTTATAGAAAATTTTTCCGTAAAAATTAAAATATGATAAAAATACCATTGTTATCATAATTCATTCGTTAATAAAAAATAAAAAAAAACTAATGAAAATAGAAAATCGCTATCGATTTCCATGATTTAATATCTAGATTACGTTAGTCTAATAAACTAATTCCCCTTATTTACTTTTTTTTTTTAAATTATATATATATTCAATAAAGGAGTGTTACATCATTAACATTAAAAAGTTGCAATATTTTTCAGTAGAAGTATGTTACAGTTAAATAATAATATTTATACAAGATATACCCCCATAATTAAGCTGAGCTTGTATGTATGGGAGGTGTGTTATTTGTTTATTTATATGTTATATTATTCAGTACATATTTTCAGGGTAAAATTTAAAATCTTTTCGATTGTTAGTTATTTTTCGATATTCATGATTTGTTCTGGTAATGAATTAAATTTAACTTAAACTAACTTTTTCTGGGGGCCAAGTCTGAATTTTTTGCGTTAAATCGCCCACAAACAACACATTTCGACAGTTTTTATAAACGCAGCGAAGTCTCTAGCGTTTGCGTTACGGGTTAGTCTCTTAACGTAAACGGAAACTTAATTTGTTAGCGTGACACGGACTACCAAACTGTCAAAATGTCTTCTTTATGGCCGATTTAACTTGCCTTAGCTAACGCGAAAGATACAGACTTGTCCCCCTGGTAATGAATTAATTCAACTAATAATTAACTTATAATCGGGGTGTAAATATTTCGCGTCGCATTAGGTCGGAGTAGTGAAAACTTGAGGTATTACCTAGGCATATTATGGTTAAACCGACCTTATACTGAGCTGAGATACGTAATTACGAAAACGTTAAGACGAATGTTATAAGATATTTGACGAAAATAAAGAAGTTAACACATGGAAAATGGTACTAAAATGTATTTGCGTTAGAGCAACAAAGTTAAATGTATTTTTTTTCCGGATTTATGGGTTACATCTTCAATTGAATCATAAACAGGCCAATTTGGTAGCTCGTACAGAGGATCGTTATGCGTTCGCGGTATTAATTCAATTTATCTGCATAGTTTTCATGATGTATGTACGGAAAAGGAGTGTGTCATGACAGAGTTTTGTGACGTTCTATCCTCTCTGCCTGCAATTATTAAAAAGCGCTTATCAAAACATTATTCCAGTGGTGGTCTATCCGTTCAGAAAAAACATTGTTCGGCGAGCGCCTGTATATAGGCAATTTACTTAACATGTTGCGCCTGTTGTCCGCAATCGTCATCGCAACATATTTTTTTTGTCATTGGCAATATAATATATGATTAGTGAAGAGATGTTATGTTAAGAAGAAAAAAAAAACATATTTTTTGTGAGTAAAGGATACCCATTCGAAAGTTAGTAATTATTAGAACAGACGCCGTGATACTGTTTGTAACACATTGTGGTTTTATTTATTTATAAATTCATGGGTAGGCAGAGAGGATGTAATGCCACCAAACGCTGTCAGATAAATATTTCTTGCCTTAACAATACTCAAAAATCATCCCATACATCTACGGAATAGCTCCCAAATAAGTTAAGTGAAACTTAAAATTAATCTAAAAAAAATAAATTATTATCGTCCTTGTATTCAACACGTACTCATTCTCGTGTGACAGATGTCAATCGTGTGCAAATATTGGACCCGCGTTTGGCATTTTTTCTGACTATGTTTCTTATGTAACTAACTAACCCATTTCTCTGCAGGGGTAGACTGAGAAATTAGACCACTACACAAACACTCTGTGCTAAAACAGACCTTAACAATGTAATAATTTCAATATACAGGGTGCGGCAGAACGGATTAAGTAGTTTTGAGGAGTAATAAAAAGGTAATGGATAATGTATTCAGAAAAATGTTTTTTTTTCGAAGTTAGCAGTACATACCATTTAAAACCATTAAGTTTTTTTTAAATAATGCCCTCAAGATGGCGGCCGTTAGCACCAACCTACTGTTGAAGACGAACTCTGAAGTTTTATACTGCTCGGTCACACGTATCGTGGAGAATGGCGTTAACTTCTTCAATAATCTGCTCCCTTAGCTCCGGTGGGATGGAGAGAGACGATTAAACACCTTTTCCTTCAGATATCCACAAAGAAAGAAATCAAAAATGCTCATATCTGGTGAGCGGGCAGGCCACCCCACATCTTTCGTTAGAGAGGCCAGACGTCCAGGAAACATTTTTCTCAAAACATTGTGTGAATTTCGGGCTGTGTGAGCTATAACCTCATCCGGTTGAAGCCACAAGTTCCTCAACTCCTCTTCTTCAACAATCTCTTCCATTCCGGGCTGCAAAAAAAAATGCAACGTTGAGTCATAACGTTCGGAATTCACGTTGACGGTCGCGCCTTCCTCCTTAAAGAAGCGCAGTCCTATCACATTATTTTCAAAACTTAATGATTTTAAATGGTATATACTGCTAACTTCAAAAATAAAAACAATGTTTCTTTACACACCCCATTACTTTTTTACAACTCCTTGAAAGTGCTTAATTGGTTCTGCCTCACACTGTAAAATTTTTAGGTTAACAGTGTGGACATCAGCACATATGATTATTTCTCCTATAGAAGTGGCGTGCAGTGAATAAAGACTGAAAAGCTGTGTATGCCCCCATAAAAACAAATCAAAAATTCATTAAAAGATAAAAGAAAAAGACAAAATACGACAAACGTTTGACCAAAATAATGTACTAAATGTCTCTAGGACCTGGAGCGCTATGCTGGTTATTTTAAGGAAGATTCGTTACCCTTTTTCATAGGCTTAAAGACATCTTGCATAACTCTGGAATTCCGGAGAGAGACATTAAAAAAACCCAACCAGATTGTTAAGAAATTATGTCGTGTTGGAGGACGTAGTCGGACGAGGAATTTAACTCACGACTCCTGGGTCGGACCCAGACGCAATATCTACTCAGCCACCGACCGGCCAAGTGTAAAACTTAATGGGAGAGGGACGTCGGAGAGTAATTATTTATTAATTCAAAATAATGATAGTATTATTATGCAATACGATAAACATAATGTTTTTAAATGGAAAAATGTTTATTAAATATTTTATAAATTTACATAGGCTTAGCATTTATCAAAATTTAATCAGAAATATTAATTTTTTCTGACCGTCCCATTGTATGTTTTAAAAAGTATTTTTCAGTGTAAATAGATTTTTAAATTGGAGAAAAGTATGTTTAATCATTTAAAACAATGTTTTTTTTTGTAATGCGGATTACAAATCTTTGGTTACGTTTATTTACAAAAACGCAACGATAAATGATTAAACATACTCTTCTCCACTTTAAAAATCATATTTGTATTTAAATATTTTGTAAAACATACAATAGGACGGTCAGAAAAAAGTAATATAATAGTAACCGGTAACACGGTAACTCACTTAATATTGAGTTGTTCTCTGGTTAAAACTACGAAAATATTGATATTTTTAATGAATGTCATTCGCTGAATGACAGCTGACAGTTGTCATCTGAGAGAACCGGAACCGCAGCAAGTAAGATAAAGTTTATTGTTTCACCCCGTTTGGTTTAGTTTACTTAACTATTTTTTTAAACTGATATCTTATGAGATCGATTTTTATTTATATGGCTTATTTTTTCATGAAATATCTGCTAAAGATTTCATTTAATTCATGACTAGTTCAATTCAAAAGCAATAGAAAGAAAATTGTTTAAAAAATACTGGAGTAAGTTACGATGAGTAATAACACTACAACGCATATCTGGTTTATAGATAATTCAAGTGCCCATTATAACTAATACACGATAAGTTACATGATAAGGCACTGTACCTTATATGTGAAACACGCTTGAGGCAAAATGTTTATTTTTATACATGATAACCTTTTTTGTTATTGCGCACAACAGTTCCAACTGCTCCCAACTGTCCAGAGTCAGTGGGACGATGGCATCCCAATTGGGGTATGATTTAAGGCTTACAGTACTGGGAAGGGTAGGATATGAGTAAGAGGAAAGTTGGGAACTTACGTGGCTATTCAGATCTGGTAACCAAATACGGTTTGATTTTGAAGAAAGCTTAGATTCTGAATGGTGGTCTTTTACCAGGGGCGGTTCGTGACCTATCTCATTGTCAGCTCAATCTGAGATTAAAAAGGGAGAAAAAAAATTCCCACATCCATAAATTTTATGTTGGTCTTTTCCATAATTATTTATATTTTCCCCCAGATCTAAAGGAATTTCATCATATCACTGCACCAGAGATTAGAAACCTAGCAACCAGATATAATTTGGTGATTTTTGAAAGCATCTGTGGCTAATGAAAATAATGCCGATAGTTATAAAAAAAATATATATTTCGTATTCGGAAATCATAATTATCTGTGTTAACAAATCCCGTAGTCACTCGGGCAGCTAACTAATTCCTAAAGGTTTGCACGCTTCCACGGTTTGCCACTGAAGCGCTATGAATATAAGATTGTATGAAAAATTTCTTATTACAGAAAGTCCCATAGAAGTTGAATTCAAAACTCTCTTATGGGATTCATTTCTGACTTGCTTTCGAGCAGTATTAATACGAACGGGTGGATTTTTAGCACGAAATTTTAATAGCGTTCTGTTTTAAAGTGTGGTAAAATTAATTAGTATGATACGAGTTTACCTTATTATATTATATTTGTTATGGGAGTTCACTGCACAAAAGCAACTTAAGTGAAAACCGCCACTGGATGATACTGAAATTATCTACCACTCTGGAACTTTCCGAAAATATACGCACTAAATCTTATTTTAAATAATTAATTGTGAAATAACACACGTTAATAAAAATTTGACCTTGTGACCTCTGCATTCGTAGTCCAGGATCATAAGTAAGCACTCGACCACAGAGGCCTTCGTAAAAGGGACTATGGGGAATGGAACCCTCAATCTTGGGAAAGGTTGTGAGATGAAAGGAATCAAAAAGAATGAAGAAAAAAATATAAGAAGAAAGACAAAACATTCCCGGGTTACAAATGACCTGATAATATTTGAAAATCTCCTATTAACATCACAGTAAGCTGAAAATGTCGCTTGTGTCATTATGGAGGACTTATCCAGCCGAGGAATTGAACTCACAACACCTGGGTGAGACGCAGACGCGACGCCAACTCAGCCACTGACCGGTCGAATGTACCTCCTAATTAAATATGGCAAGGCGACAATTGCGACCTTCAGTATCATGAAAATCACGATTTTTGGTTTGAATAATCGATCGCCTAGATTTAGTCAAGGTTCTTCAAAAAATGACTGCCTAAAGAACACAGCCTTGACCTAAGTCTTATTAAGCATTAAAATATATATATTTATAGTTTGGTAAGTCTATAAAAAAAAAAAATGAAACGGGATTTCCTAATTACGAAAACCTTTTTTTAGTTTTTTAATCATTTTTTTATTATATACTGTGGGAAAAAAGAGTAGATAAACAACGATGTTTCATTTCTGAAATTAGTTTATCGTCAGGATCATATGGAATGTATATTCCGCTTCGGACGGCAAATAAGTGTGAGAAATTATGTTTTTGCAAATTCTGAATTTATAATCCATAGTCCATATTTTCGATATTATAGTTTTTTGTTGTATTCTGCGAATTAAGTGCATTTTTCTTTTCAAACTATCAAAATTGGCAGAAATTTATTAATACAGGAATTTCTACTGATTTGAAATATATTTTCTAATTGCTGAAATAATCTGATGTTACCTTTTGATAAGGTTTTCATGGTCTCTTGTCATAAAGTCAAGTAGACTTGAATGAATAAAATGCATTGAATTATTGTTTTCATGTGGGTACGTATGTAGGATGTTTTGCTGGGATGTTTTCATCAAATAGTTCTATTATTATGTGGTTATTATTATATTATTATATCTATTATTATGTGATTATTATTCAGAACCTAAAATATGATGATGTCGATATACAAAACCAGCTCGCAGCGCAAAGAAAGAAAAAAAGGGTGTGAAGTCTAGGTGTAAAAATTACAAACATTATCCGCTATCGTTTTATTGTCTACAAAAATACTTGAATAATTTATACAGCGCAATTTTTTGTGAAAGGGTCAGAGATATTCCCAAAGATTATTATTAATATTTATAAATTAAATAACTTTCTGATGAAACAGTATTTTTTTAAATGTATACATCACTTTATGTGGGCATAAGATTATGTGAACTATTAAAATGGCAAAATATGTTTATTGATTATTTGAAAAGAGGGGGGCGGGGGTTGAGCAGTGAAATTCTGAAAGGAAGTAACCGGAAGTAAGGTCAAAACAGGATCAAAATGACAATCTAGTCTCCTTCAACGGAGGCAATCTTCCCAACATGCCTTCCATTGATATCCGTGGTCTAACTTTAAGTGATAGGCACGGGGGTTCCATCGAAGCCAGGGCTCAAGTTAGCCTCTCAGAAGCAAGCTGGGCGTACTGTACAGGGACCGCAGATACTTAAATAATACACAACTGATGACCCTGTACAAATCGCAAGTGCGCCCCACTGTTGAATTTGAAAGTCACCTCTAGTCTGGAACCCCAAAATATCTGATAAACCCCTGACTCTGTGCAGAATAGATTCCCCTATCTTGACAAACTGATTGCAATCTTCACAGGCGTCAGGTTTGAATGTCATTGTTATACCGGTATTTTAGTAGAAGATGATCTAAGGAACTGGCGTCATTAATCCCTTCGGCAACAGTTAATAGTCAGGAAACACGCCAAACATTTGTACACGGTTGATATGTGTTACTTATATTTATCCAAGAAAGTCGTAGAAACAACCCGTTCATATGTCTTGAGAGCGAGTCGTTTCTACGACTCGATCTTGAGATCAATAGCCTGGCTGTGGAACGATTTGCCGGCCTTTGTCTTTCCTCCCTCCTACAAAAAGGGTTTCTCCAAGACCCATGTTCACTCCTTCCTCTCCTCAAAAAGTCCCTCCACACAGCATCCCCAAAGATAACATAGGCCCTGATGGAAATTATTTTCCTCAGGGCCTTCTGTGTGGCGTTGACGTAAAAAATTCGATGTCTAATAATGACAGAATGTAGTGTATCGATACGTATTATTTCATTTCTCAATGTCATTTGAATTCATATATATTTTTTAAATATTCTATTGGACCGAAGTGATCATGATTGTGTCAGAAACTATTTTTAAACTCAATCGAATGGTTTTTTCAAAGACACGGTTTTAAAAAATATTAATTTTTATACGCGCAACCAAATGATCAATCTTGAACATGACGCTAAACTGGCGAAATTATGAATTCAATCGAGTTTTTTTTTCGATTTCTGATAATATTTAATAATACGATGATCTGATTGAAGAGAACGACCTCCGTAGTTAAGTAGTTACGATCCTCGGCTACGAATCCGACGGTCGCGGGTTCAAACCCCGCCGTGCCACAAGTAAATTTTATTTGATTAATTTGTGTAATTTCACAAATTATTCATTTAAAATAACATATATTATATTTGCAACACGTTTCACAGTGGTAGATACTTTCAGTGTTGCCCTGGTGAACGATCACTATTCAGAATCGAAACGTTTCTTGAAATGGCTTTAACCGTGTTTGGTGACTAGATCTGAATATTCAGGTACTTCCCTACCTTCCTCTACTGCATCTCCCTCCCCTCCCCATTAGTCATGCCATAGTCTCACTGGCTCCAGACGGTTAGGAGCACATTAAAAAAAGAAAAGAAAATAGAGTATATGAAATTGAGTAGGAAGGGAGGGAGAGAGGGAAAGGAAAAGTCTGAAAGTACATGGCTATTCAGATCTTGTCACCAAAGACGACTAAAGCCATTTCAAGCCATATTTCGATTCTGATTGGCGGGCGTTCACCGGGGCGTTACTAATAGTATTTGCTATTGATAATAAGAATAACATAATTAAAGAGAATGGTTGTGCATTTTGTATTCGGTTAGGTAAATTATCTCACACTCTTAACGTTATATAACGAATGCAGTGGTGTGCAGTCCATAAAAACTGAAAATCTGTGCCTACCCCAGGAAAATAAGCCATGAAAATAGTTTGAAAGGTACTAGAAAAATGCAACAAATTTCTGATGTAATCGTTCTGAATTTCGTAAGAAACTAATAAGTTGATTCACACAGTTAGATTCTGCAAATCAGAGGAAGTTGATAATATTTTATTTATTTATTTACAGAATGTTATTATAATATAAGCAATATTTTATTATATAAATTGAAGTGTGGGTACCTACTGTCAATTATTCATATATTATACAATGGTGTTTCGTGATCCCCTCACTAGGAGAACCTGTATTAAAGTGTTCACGTATTTATATTGTAACATAGTAATATTGCGAAATAATTATACAATTATGTTAAAGAATGATAAAATAAAAATTATATGACATGTAATTATATTTAATGTAAATGTGGTTATGTTATGTTTGATTTGTGTAATTAAGTTATGAAAAAGTTTCTTTAAAGTGGCCATTTTCAAACATTCGATGCACAATTCAAATCCGAACTGGAAAAACTGCCTACCTTTGGTGGCACGCCACTGCTAATAGAGTTGCGGTAGATTAATTGTCACTTCTGAACTGGAAATTTGTAGTCGATAATTTTTATGGCTGTCTATTTGAAAAGATTTTCGAGTCATGTTTGTATGGGAGGGATTTGTGAAAGGAAGGGAAGGGTAGGAAGTACCTGGCTGTTGTTAAAGCCACATTTTTACTCAAGAAAAACGTAGAAAGAAAGAAAGATATAATTTGCATATTCATAATGATCAACCGTATTATTTATTGACTCACCTACTTTGTTACAACTCGAACAGTTCTACATCTCTTCCCTAGACTTTGAAATAATGAATTACTGTTCCTCAATCAACACTTTACTAATTATGGGTACCATTCTCTTTTATCCAGAATGTCGAGACATATCAACTCAAGATTTGGTTAAAGCATTGGGTTTTTTGGCGAAAGTCTACATGCTTTTTGTCAGTCGTTACGCAAACAAATATAATGTTTTCTGTTAATAAGACTCAATTCTTGGATTTTATCGGAACCTTGTTCAGGCTTTGACTTGATATTATCTACCTTGTGCATATTTTTGTCGTATATATTTGTCATTGCTCAATTCGTGTACACGTGATCTGTGTTTTTCTTTCCATGCACCCGATGTTATTAATTGTATATAAAATAATTAATAAATTAATTAAAGCAACGCAACGTGTCGATTCTGGATGGTGGTCTTTCACCGGGGCGAGACCGAGTGTATCTGCCACACTGCGTAATTTATTTATTTGTACGAAGCAAACAGCTTTTAATACAGATTTATGTAAAAGGAAGTTTTAGAATATGTTTTATTACAAATAAAAACAAAACAAGAAGGAAGGGAGGAGAGGAAGGGGAAGTTAGGATCGGGACAGGAGTTGCTCTCGATACATTATATACTCGCGCATCAATTTGTTGTCGTACGTATTACTGCGGTTCGATATTTTGAAAGGGTGAAGAATGTCGATATTGTGCGTTATATTGCGCACAAATACGGGGAATTGGAGAATTTATCCTAAGATTGATCCTGCATGCGGGCAAATAAAAAAAAATCGGTTTTTCGGGTTGGTCTTGATGGTGTGTGAATGTTTATAAAGTTAATGAGCTCTGGCGAGTCCAGGTTATTATTAATAATTTTAAATAACAAGATTTGATCAAATATTAAACGTCGCGTTTGAAGCGTGATGAAGTTGTGGAATAATGATTGATTTATTGAGTTTCTCTTTTACTACGTTTATTTCGAAAACCTATTTCACGTTTCGTTAACGTAAATAACTGAATAATGTGCCTATATATGTACCACCTATAAATGTCTTAGAATCCTATTCTACTTACCACCTATCAATGTTTTTTTAATCAGAAAAGGTTGTCCGATTCAATACTACATTTGCATCTTCTAAAATCTTGAATTTTTCGCTGTAATATTATTATACTCGTAGAATACATTATTATTGCGAGTGAACATAATTACATAGAATTGATAATTAAGACGTCGATGTAAATTGCACATGGTGCACTGGGCATAATTTAGAATTTACAACAAAATATTATAAGAGGAATTCCTTTGTTCGTGAAAAAGGTCAAAACCGGTCCAAACCCTTCTTAGCTACCTACACACATCCTGCCCACGTGATCCCGGATCGCTCAACCGCGTGGAGCTCCGACATTCCGCCATTACATGAATAGTAACTTGTTTATCCGTCAAACGCCCCGAAGGAATATCAATTACGTTTAGTTTGTACGATTATTCTATAAAGCATAATGTTTGAAACGTCTAGGTACGCCAATAACACGTACTTAATGTAAATGTCAAAAGTCAATGTCAGCCGACGCACGTCACAGACATAAAATTCAATTAAAATTTTCAGAAACCGATAGATGTCAATGCTATACACAATTCGCTGAAAAGGCTATAAAAATTCATGGCGCATCGAGTGAAAGCGCTCGCAGATTTTATTTAGACGAAGACGCAAAGAAACCCGTTTAATTATAGATTGCACTGCAGTCCTTGCGATAAACAGAAGAAAAAAAACGTAACACGCACTATAAATATCCATCTCTCTTTATTGGGGATGGCTATAACCTTGAAAGCGATAAGAAACAATAAAATTAAAACAAAAATAAATAGCCGACGCCGTGTGCGACGTTGCAATTTAAAGTTTCCAGCGTGCACGCGACCTCCCACTGAAACATCAAAATGAAAACGTGGCCTTATTCGCTTAGTTATTCTGACTTAAATCGAATTCATAACAAAGATGGATTGTTTGCTTTCAGTTTGAGAGAGTTGAAACAGTGATTTACTGTATGCTCGATGATTGAAACATTAATAAACAAAGGACATAATATTATATTGGATTAATAATATATGAGCGAAGCGTGGAATGCCGATTCATAGATGGCGGTAGTAGTCCTTTTCGCGTTGGGTTTCGGGGCTCTCGAGGGTGATACGATACGCCTCGGAGCGACTCTCTCGAAGGCGATAACGAACAAAGCGAACGCAGCGTTTTGAGCGTAGACGGCGGTGATTACGGCCGAGATGCCATTTTGAATTTCGTCGAGGATTGCGGCCGTCGGATATGTTCAAAATTGTCTGGCAACGTCGGAATCCACCGGTGGAGAGTGCTTGCCTGTGGACTTTTCAACTGAGCGGATGTCGGCGTAATCACCAACACGTCAGCAATTGCATTCTATACTATTACATACAGCCAAGCGTTGCTGACGTTTGCTAATATTTGCATTTTTACTTGCTTATGGTTATTTAGAATAACAAATACATTCTACATCTAACCATAACATGATAACCAACTAGTATTTACACTTGTTTATTCGGTTATTTCGATTTTCACTAACTAATCGACGCGTCTTCACGGGGAAGGCAGTGAACAAAGAGCGACACACGTGGCTTTTCGTACTGATAAATTTTACATCACATTCTTATAGCACACTGACTTTTTTCGAGGTTTTCTGCTCTTCCAAAGTCCTTGTCAGTTTTTATGAAGCAATGCATTTTATAATGACGTCATAATAAAGCAGTGTTTATTTTTACATATACTTCCAATGATTTTACACTTGCTTATCGATATTTATAAAAAAATATTACTACAATCTATTCATATTAGTAATCTAGTGTTTACACAAATGATTACGAAATGTTTCAGATTTTCATAAAATTACTACCTAAAAAGAATAGTCGTTTATTGTGTCCGTAAGGGTGCGCAGTGAGCAAAGAGCGACACACGTGGTTTTCCAGATTAAAACGTTTCACTTCATTCACATTCTTACATCGCCACCTAATTAATAAAATACATTTTGGCAACTTTACACGAGAAACAAAAAAAATGTTTATTTTTTAAATCAATTTGAATTTTAATTTTGACATACACTTTGGAACTATTTTAATGAGATCCATGATACTCGTACATGGTGCAAGTTAATTTTTATTTTGTTACAAGATATTTGACGGCCTCCATGGTCGAGGGGTAATGCTCTCGACTACGAATCCGAAGGTCGCGGGTTAAAATCCCGGCGTGCGCAAGTAAATTTTATTTAATTAATTTGTGTTGTTTCACAATTAATTACTTTAACAATAATATATAGAGTGGAAGATACTCTCAGTATCGCCCTGGTGAAAGACCACCATTCAGAATTGAAACGTTGCTTGAAATGGGTTTTAGCCGTGTTTGGTGACCAGATCTGAATAGCCAGGTATTTCCCCACCTCCCCCTTCCCCTTCTCCTTCCCCTCCTAAATACCTTCAGCCTCACAACATTCCCCAATTGGGAATGCCATAGTCTCACTGGCTCCAGACGGTTGAGAGCAGTTGGGACTCTTGTGCGGTATTCATTTAAAAAAAAAGATAAAAAGTTATAGTTTAATATTTAAAACTATTTTACTCTTTTATAATTTCTTTAAAATATTGATATTCATCTTATAGCGTCATTATTAATAAATGAATTAAACAAAATAAGTTTGTATTCACCACTTTATTAATATACAAATATATGTTTCGAAAGCGATGCTTTCTTCGTCAGAATTATATAGATATGATTGTATATCAATAAAGTGGTGAATATTCTTAAATTAAATCATAGATATGAATCGCAGATAAATCGAACGTGAAGCTGTGGTACCCTAACATAGAAATATGTTTCGAACGTATGCATGTTTAAATTTATTAATTGCAAATGTTCATTTCTTTTTCATTTTATTTGTTTTCAATTTCTTATTTATTACTTACGTGGAAGAATTCGTACTTGATTGTTTTTTTTTTAATGAAGTACAAATTAATTTATTATTTATTAACTTGATATCATACAGATATCAGGTTTTTTAGTAACACGTATTTTTTTAAATGCTAAGAGGTGGCAATCATATCTCAATTTGTGAAAAAATGGACTTAGGTAAATTACTAATGACGAGATGCCTCTAGTACAAGCAAACTGTTTTCTAGATATTTTTAACTATGTATATATTTCTTCTTTTTCAAAATACCCTGTCAGTTTTCATGATGCAATTAATTATGTCGTAATAACGACAAGTTGTTTTGAAATTTACGAATATTTGCATTTTACGTTAAAACTTGCGCTCATGGACATTTGGATTACCAATTTATATCTACTCGATTATGAAATACGACAATTTTTACAAATTTTAAAACCTCTAAAGAACACAAGTGTGTCCCTATGGGGTAAGCAGTGAAAAAAGCAGGCCACATTAATGAAATTCAATTCTTCCACATCCATATTCGGATTAATAGGTACCCACACTTTTTTTTAGATTTTATTGTTATTTTTTCATTTAACAAAAATTCTTACTTGATTACCTACGCCAGTTTACATGATGCTTCGCATTATACACATGATAAGGTCGATGTATATATTTATATTATTTGAAGAGTTACGTGTTATTGATGTATGACAATTATACATCAAAAATGATTTTTTTAAATTAAAAAAACTAATACATAATTGTTTACTCTATAATATTTGTTTTTCTTATCTCTTCATAAGTACTTAACTATTATACTATACTCAAATTATCTGGTATACACAATTGTTTTTTTCTGTACTATTCTTCACATCTCTTTATAATTAATTATTGTACTTTTTTCAAGATATATATATATATTTTTTTTTATATGAATACCGCACAAGAGTCCCAACTGCTCCCAACCGTCTGGAGTCAGTGAGACTATGGCATCCCCAATTGGGGAATGTTGTGAGGCTTAAGGTATTGGGGAAGGGAAGGAGAAGGGAAAGAGGAAGGTGGGGAAATACCTGGCTATTCAGATCTGGTCACCAAACACGGCTATAAGCCATTTCAAGCAACGTTTCAATTCTGAATGGTGGTCTTTCACCAGGGCGATACTGAGAGTATCTTCCACTCTGGAACGTGCGCAAATATACTATATTATTTTATATTATACTATATTATTTTTAAATGAATTAATTGTGAAACAACACAAATTAATTAAATAAAAATTACTTGCGCACGCCGGGATTTGAACCGGCGACCTTCGGATTCGTAGTCGAGAGCCTTACCCCTCGACCATGGAGGCCGTCAATCATATTACCATACTATGTCAATACTAGCTTTTTTCCTTTCTATTTTTGCATAATGGCACTTAATATGAACTAAACTTGACAATTTGACAGTCAAGCTTTCTTACATTTTATTATTTAACTAGCTTACTAGGCCTTGCTCGGGATTTGGAATAAAGTTATGAATTTGTCAATTCTTGCTTGTCATTAGGGTGCCATAATTGATTTGACAGCAAAAGTAACTATCTCGAAATAAAGAAACATTCATTTGAATATTTTATTTCATTCCAAATGTTTATTTTTTCAAAATATATCTAAATCATTAAGTTCTTAAGTAGGTACCTACTCGTGTTTTCCATTTTGAAAAAATATTTTACCAAAAAAACCTTCTTCTTTTGAATATGTAATCTGTGGCTAGCCAGAGTGATATGTCTATGGGCTAACCTAAATAAAACATGGCGGGTTCAATGTTTTTCATATTACTTGTAAAACGTTATAGCAACAGTTTTACATATTGGATTTCATTCAAACTACTTTCTAAACCTTCCGGCCACTAATAAAAATAAACTGTGCTATTTTCAGCGAAATCGGTAGAGTAATTTTCGAGAACATCGTGGACAAACAAACAAACTTACATTGCTTTTTATATATGTATTATATAGATAATGTGTTTCAAGTAAATAAAAAAAAATAAAAAAAATTAATCAAAATTTTAGCAGAAATGATTGAAAATGATAACATTCTTAAATTTTAAAAAGAAACAAGAAAATATTCCGGCTATAAACACAACATTCAATACACTTATATATTTAACCCTAGAATGGAAGCGAGGAGTAAAAAAATTCTCTCCACCTTCAAACTAACTTTTCAAGTGCTGACGGATTGGGCTCCCTTTCTTCAAGACATGCTTTCCTTGAGTTCTTCCTTCCGCACTGCGTCTCTCTTCATAGTAGCAGATTGCTCTTTTTTCTCGTACGTGGGTTTAATATTTTTTCACTAAAGACATTTTATGTCTCATTGTATGGTGGGAAATATTGGGTAAAATTTACTGATCGCTTCTCAGACACAACGAGCGAGCGAGTATGCATATTTTTGATCAATAATCAATAATTATGTTTATTATGAGTGACCGTAATATGTATAACCCTAAACGACAAAGATTAATCATAGATAGTCAAGGATTAAAAATGCCTAATTTAAAATGGGAGTAAAATATACTTCTCGCTTCCATTATAGGGTTAAGGCGATGCAATGGGAGGTAACGCAAAAATATGTGTTTTTTGTTTGGAAATTCGATGGCTTAGAAATATCACAGGTGATTTAATTAAATACTGCAAGTAGAAAACACCTTGGCCTTTTGTTTTACCAGGCACTTTTTGTGAGTCTTTTTATAAGCATAGAAAAAAATAAAGCGCCGGACCTAAGAAAATTATTTAAACTGAAAAATCTCCTACTTACGAACCCTTTTTCCTATATTATCGTATTGTTCATGGTGGCAAATTAAGATTCATAGAACATGACAGTAAAACATTTTAATAATTATGTCTGAGCTTTACAAAATAAAACAAAACACGCATTTAGGTGATGTTTTTTTTGCGCAAATCGATGCATGCGGCCGATGTTAAGCGGGAATTTCAACCTTTTCATCTGAATAAGGAGTGCGTGATTTCTTTCAAATTTTAGGAAGTGGATCGCCTTAAGTTTTTTTTTGTTAGGCATTGGAGCACTGCGTTGTGATCTAACGGAAAATTAATTAGAAAGTACACACGTGGCTTTCCACATTGAGGAGTACCTACTTCTACTACAAATTTCACTACTCTTATACCGTTTTACAGAAACACTGACTGACTCATCTGAAAATATTCCTTAAAATGTGTTAAAAAATAAGTACATTGATTTCAAGTGATAATTCTATTAGCAATGACCGCCAATGATTCGGAATGCGATATACACTGCACCGGTGCACGTGTATATCGGTCGTCAATATTCTCAAAACATGTATTTTGCACATGCCAGCATGCTTCCTTTACCTTAACACAATGTTCCGCATGGGTAGGCAGAGAGGACGGATGGCGCACACTTCTTGCTTTATTCACATTCATCTGATCGTCTCATACATACCTACTCATCAATTATGCTGACTCTTGATATGTACGAGTATATATATTTTTTTATGTGTGTACCCAACCGTCTGGAGTCAGTGAAACTATGGCATCCCCAATTGGGATATGTTGTGAGGCTGAAGTTAGTGGGGAGGGGACGGAGATGGGGAAGGAAAAGGTGGGGAAATATCTGATTATTCAGTTGTGGTCACCAAACACGGCGAAAGCTATTTCAAGCAATATTCGATTCAGAATAGTGGTCTTTCACCAGGGCGATACTGAAAGTATCTACCACCCTGGAACGTGCCGCAAATATGCTATGTATTATTTTTAATTAATAAATTGTGAAATAACTCAAAGTTAATTAAATAAAATTTACTTGCGCTGATTCGTATCTGAGGATCGTAACCACTCAACCACGGAGATCGTCAAATATGACTTGACTCAAGAATTTGGTACATTTTATCGCGCCACGTCTTTTTCGGGTCACCCCATATTCTTCCATTCGCTTGCGTGTCATAATATGTTTTATTCCCTACATTTTGTTTTGAAGAGTTTAATTCTTTATTATAATTTTAAAAAAAAAATTGTTAATAAAATAACACCCTGTAAATCACCTTTGTTAACCATGTTTCCTTGTTATTTTGACTCCTCACTGAATAATGTCTAATTATTTCTGTACTTGTTTAATTTAAGTCAGTTTTAAGAATGATAGTGAATGACACGGATGTGTCGAAACTGGTGGCAAATAAATAAAAGTAAGTAAAAAATGTACATAGTGGATAAAACTCTTCAAAATATAATGCGTAGAAATTGTTTCCTACATAGTTAATGCCCAAGAAATACAAAAAAAAAGTTATATTCTCTTTACACACATATCCTCGTCCATTCGCTGTGCATGTCCTAACTATCTGTGTTCAGTGTCATAGTAGGATTATTTCATTTTGATTATTAACATTTTTCATTCTAATGTTATTCTTTGTTTTACCTTTTTAAGGTATATATTTAGTATGTGGTTGCACCTTTATGTTAGAAGATTCTCACTGTGACCACAACCAAATGCTAGACAGTTTATCTCAAATAATACAATTTATTGTACCTTTCTATGCTTTTCAAATGTCAGCTATAAATAACATCATTTGCCCAGTTCTTTCTATTTTTTTCATAAATTTTCAGTAAACAACAGCCTTCATTAATTACTGTAGAGATTCAGAACTCGTCGAGAATATATAAAAGTGTTAACAACGAATAGTGTTTTAATTTCAATGAGTTAACAATCATCCATCTGCGTCAAGATTTTCGCGATATTATTCAATCCATCCATAAAGTCCAAGATTTACAACCTTGGCCAGATCGAGGATTTTCTGGCGCAGACAATCGGTGTAAATTATCCCTTTCTTAATCTTGGTGAATATGTAGGTACGTATTAAAAAAACTGAATATGTTAAAAAAAAATTTATTTATGATAAATAATTGATTTTTGCGTGTCATAATAATAACAATTCTCAAAATGAAACATGAAACTGAAACTGCCTATCCCAAAGGATATACGATTTTTACACTGAATAATTTTAATAAATAGAAAATAGATCTGTAAAGCCCCTAAAAAAATTAACTTATGTGAATTTTATTTGTAATAATAGTATGAATATTAACGAAGAAATTATTCTAAACAATTAAATTTATTATGACTTAAATGTCTTTAAAAATACCAAAACGGGTAGAAATAATTTTTGTAAAGATTGGTACATACTGCACGGGAAAATAGTTTGCAAAGAAAAGTAGAAATTTAATAAAGTGGAATTCTAAATTTTTATTACTATAGCAACATTTCAGATTCGAATTTTTCAGATCAAAACAACATAACTCGATTATATTCACTTTTTTAAGTTTATTACAGTTTTGAATTAGATTATGTTGTGTAAAATTGTCTTAGAACGTGATGCTGAATCATCTCCTGATAGTACCACTAATTTCTGAAAACCGTTTGGTTAAAGTAAAACATATGCGCTTAAACCATTGTCATTTTTAAACTTACTTTAATTTTCTATCAGCCATCTTTGTGTTGTCTTGAAAACCTTTTAAACGATCGCATTTTTTGTCCACTGTTAAATGTCAAACTGTACCAGGCAGGTGCAACGGTGCTTGTAGAAGTCCGTTACACTTTTTATAAAATTTATTCAAATTTTGATACCTTTTTTTCATATTACTGATATTTTGTTTTGTTATTTCCCGTAACAGCTGTTTTTTTTTTTTTTTTTTTCACATTTAAAAAAAAAAAAATACAATGCAGAAAGTCCCATAAACTGTTTTTTTGTAGTTTGTCTAACGGGAGCTTGTTATTCTAAACATAAAATTTACCGTTAAGGTAACAATATATATATAATAAAAATATATGTATCAAACTCAAAGCATACACATTTCCCAAGAATCTTACTCAAAAATATTTCTACAAAAAAATATATAAATATAAACGACAACAATAAATCGTACTTAAAATAATATTTCCTTATTATCTAATACAAATAAACAATAAAAAACACACATAAATTTGTTGTAGACCACTTTTAAAAGTGGTCTACAACAAATTTATGTGTTTTTTATTGTAAATTATGGCGAGCCACAAAGTTAATGCTTTTTACAAATATGTTATACAAATAACTTCTTTCAGTTAGCCAAGTTTTCAATATATTTATTAACTGTTTAGTTTCAATAGTTTTTTTTTATTTTATTTCAGCGGGTAACATTTAAACAGCTAGGAATCATGTGATCTAAAATTCTTTGTCCATATTTTCACCATCAAAGGCATTATAAATAGTGATCCACATTTAGTCGACTGATTTTGTTGGCAGATTTTTGAGGTGGTAAGGCCCTGTTGTGCTATCTCTTCTTTCTTGATCATAACATCTTCCCTGATGATGGACACTGCGAGACTGTCCGAAATGTTAAGAGTTGCTAAAATATGTGTTTTATAAAATATAAATAATGCTGATATTTTAAATAAATTAATTGATTTCACACGGTATATTTCATACGAGGATAGACCGCTGACATTCTGGAATTTACTTACTAATCGTATAGGTATATTAAATTCCTTTGTTTTCAATAAATCTAACTAGCGCATGCATTTCAGCTTACACGTGCTGTAGTCAATAGTAGTAGCGTGCATTGTTTTATGACCGAAGGCAGGATATGTGTAGTTTTGAGTTCGGGTATGAATTATGGTATGAATATTTGTAATAGTGGTTTGGTGCCTTCCTAGCATAATACGTCGTCTGCGATATTTTTTTTCCTTTTACGGCTGCGACAACTGTGATGACTAGGCCAAGGTACTATGACGTGTCTTAATTATCACCGTCGCAATTTTACAAGGTATGAAGCTGAGGTATGAAGAAGGACGAGACAACCTGTCATACACCTATATACTTGCATAAGTCATGCTGTATATTTTACACTCGAATGTTCCTTTCATACTCTTGGATATTCGTTCACCAAAGTTATCAGCTTCCGCTGATTCTTATGGCCACCTAAAGGAGCGTAGAAGTTCCTTACTAAATGAATGGAAAAAAATACATTTTGATTTAAATTCTACTTATGGCTCTTTTTTCATAGGCTGGGAAGTAGGGACAGCTTTTCAGTTTTTATGGACTCCACGCCACTGGGTAATAGGGAGACATTTTAGATCATGTCACTTTTTATTTGTTTATTCCTTTATTAAATTACATAGATGCATTTATATAGCATATGACATAATAGAAAGCACATAATATTATATAATACCAAAAAATAATCGAAAATATTAAAACATCTGAAAACAATTAACATGTGTACAAGTGCTATTATGTCTTGTAAGGCAATGTTAGTTCCCAGTTAGGCAGATTGCCTGTTCTAAGGAACCAAATGCTCCAGTATGCGTTGCGTAATATTCTCTAATTATTACTGTTTTTTTTTCAAAGTGTGTTATGAATAATAGGTATGAATAAATTAAAGTTAATTCATTGATTCAAATTACGTTTAATTTGTTACACGTTGCTACTTTATTAATCATATTTATAAATCCATGCGTTTTTTATGATTTCAAGAAAGTAGTTTTTTTTATAAATTTCAGAAATTTTCTGGGAATTTTTGTCTCAAAACTTTTTTTTTTTTTCATGTTAACAATTAGGAATATCTAATGGTATGAACATTATTTCCAGATAGTAGAATATGCCAATAGAACATCTCGACACAGTTCAACCTACCATTTTTTATCTTCAGGATTATTCTTATTTGCTCAACATAAATAGTTAAAATATTGATTTCAAGTTATTTATTAAATATACTCGTAATCTTGAAATTAGTAAACGAAATCGATAAAAAAAAAGTATTTATGTTAGGGTAGGAGAGCGAAATTTTAAAACATTTGGCGATTTACAGATCTTCGATTTATCCATGAATTTCGAAATGTTTATCTTGAATTTGACCGCAAATCTTCAAACATAAATTCGTAGGAGCGGATTTTTTTTTGTTCGAGATTTCTTGCAGTTTACTTCCCCATAAAGGGATTTATCCTTTCTTGGTTCATGAGGTTTTGTGGACAAGCAAACCGTGGTTTTTTTCTTCTGTTTGTATTCATGGATGTACCATTTATATATATATATATATCGTATTGTAAAAAAAATGTGTACAGTGCCAGGGAACATTTCTCCCTCTTCCTGTATCAACTGTGGTTAGAGGTGCATAAATGTGGAGATAATCTTCTCTACCCAGTGAGCGCTTTGCCTATTGCTACTGTAGGGATTTTAATTAAAAGAATTTAAAACTGTGTTTTATGTGCTAGCGGCACTTGCTGATGGTAATTAAGGTAATGGGGGGTATAAGATGGAATTTGGGATGAGATGAAGGGGGTTGGTGCTGAGGGTCCAGCGGCGATATAGAGGCATTCAAGTTCGATTCTAATTTGGAGTAAAAGGTTTTGGCTAAATCTGTTATATGTTTTCGGAGTAGAGGAATTTTGTATGTACCATTTATAATTTTTTTTTTGAAAAATTATAACGTAAGAATAGACAAATTACAAACATAAACAAAAATGAATACTAAGTGATAATGTAATTAATTAAAGATGTTAAAATAATAGTTTTTTTTTTACATGTACGTATCTGAATTCTCCACTTCTCAAGAAACATACTCAACCAGGGTAATAAGCCAAGTATTGTAATTCTTGTTAATACGTTATTTCCCAAATTGAATACGTATTTTGGACAGAGGAACATTAAATTTCATACTGCAAAATTATGCCCTACAAAATAAAAATAAAATAAAATGCTTATTTTAATATACTTTTTAAAATTTTTTATTTTATATTTCAGTATATTTTCAAAGCAGAAGGGGTAATTTTTTAAAATCGCTGTTAGCCCCCAAATAATTGTTAAAGGTACCTCTAAAATCGCAAAAAGTAATTTCTTTAATTGCCTATTTATCATAATGTAAAACAAAAATAAATAAATTACTTCTAATCCGTTCTAGATATTTACTTCTTGATGAAAAAAAAAATCATTAGATTTAGGTGAGAATTTTCGCCTTAAATCCAAAATTAAGTTATGTATGAAACAGGCAGCCCATCCGTTCCTCTTAAATAAAAAGTGGCATTTCCCAAGTAAATGATATTTCTGGAAAGCAACTTCGGTAATAATTCAATTAAGAAAACATTATTCAGTTTAAACAATTTCTGGATAATTATTGAATTACCTACATCAATTTTTATAAGTGCAAACCACATAAGAATCCAACTGCCCAGAGGCAGTGGAACTACGGTATCCTCAAATATTGGAATGGGCTGGAAGAAGTCTGTTGTGAAGTAGGTACCAACTACTTACTTTTAATTGGTAAATGTAGATGAATAAACGCAGAGAAAAAAAATTATCTACGTCATTGAACAGATTAGTTTTATCAGGTCTACGTCAATAGAGTGGGGATTTTTTCTAGCGTTATTTTATCGGTATATATCACTTAAACATAAAAGATGCAATACAAATCAAGATGCTCGCTTTTCCGAAGAGGAGTTATTAACAAACGAAATCAGTTAATCAAGTCAGTTAATGGTATCACGGACTTTAAAAAACTTATCACAAGTGTATAACATTTTGATAGAAAATCTATATTCCCTCCTATCTATGAAGATTGAGTTAAGGTGAATGTAAGTAAGTTTAAAGTGATGGTGTTTGAAAGAGAGAGTACGAAAACAGCGTGCAATATAGTTGTGAATGATGAATATTTGGAGTAGGTCGATTAGTTTGTGTATTTGGGAAATATGTTTACAATAGATGGAAAGGCCGATAAGGATATTGAAAGAAGGGTAAACGCAGGAAACTCCACCAATGAAGGACTGAACGCGGTTAGCGCTAACAAACAATTGTCCAAGGAAGCGAAGCTAGCAGTCCACAATGGAGTGCTGATACCAACCCTAAATTATGGCAGTGAGGCATGGAACTGACAGAGGATGGATGAAAGTAGAATGAACTATGGCATGACCGTGTGAAAGATATTTAGATTCACAAATAATGCAAGGCTGATGTAGGCATAATGAGCAAGATTGAGAAAGGGGCGCTTTGTTGGTTTGGGCATGTAGAGTGAATGAACAAAGAAAAGAGTGCAATGAGAATATATTACACGAATGTGAATGGAAGAAAAAGCCGGGGACGCCCGAGGAAGACATGGCATGATCAAGTGAACCAAATACTTGAATCGGACCATGTCAAAAGTCAGAATAATAGGAGAGTATGTATAAGACAATGTATGAATGTGCATGAAACAAGAAGTGTGCGCCAAGACTGAATTGTTCGGCGGTCCGTCCTCTTTGCCTACCCCTGCGGCGAAACGGCGTGATGGTTAGTTAGTTAGAAAATGTTTTTCATTCCATCATCATAAATACCCTATAATAATTGTACCTATCGGAAGATGTCTATTGTATGGTGAAACCGGTCCCATCATATTAAATGAGTGGAACTAAGTTATAAAGGTTTTTTAATAGTACATAAATTCACATGAAACGGAATTTCAGAACGAATTAATAGTTCCAAAATTAGATATGAGATAAAGCTGCCTTTATCAACACCTCCTGTAATCATTTGAAGAACGGCAATAATCACATACGTCATAATAGTATTATGATAACAATTCACTCGTCTTCTTCACTAACATGATATCACAATTAACTTCAATGGCAATTAATGTATTTATCAAAAGCAACTTCATCAAATGAAGAGTTCGCTTTAGATCATTAAATTTATAGCAAAAATATACAATAAATAATAATTTATAATTTTGAATCTGTCAATTCATGGTTGAATTCCATTTTAATATGAATTATTTTGATTAAAAAACCTTCATAAACAAGTGGAAAAAGTTACAAAGGTTTTTTAATAAAAAAAAATTCATACACAATACATAGTTGCCTTGACTGTAGTGAAATCTCAGTTTAAATCACTTCCTTGATATTTATTTATTACCCTTTCATATGTTTGAATAAATACAAATAAAAACAACCTAATTTTACTGCAGCAGGGAAGATCATAGCAAAAGTTGTGCGTAACCCTTTCGGAACTGAATTAAAACTGGAGATGAAGAAACATGAATTTCAAGAAAAATGCATTGTGCGCCGCCGCGGAAACCACTAATTTGATAACCAACACCTCTGCTATAGATAACTCCGAGTGGTTCGCTACGTTTGGTGACTTAGTGGGTGCCTGGGTTTGTTCAGGTCTTGCCAGCGGCAGCTTGGAAGGGTGTGTCCATCAGGTTGATGGAGGCCCCTTGACCTTTCCAATCCGATATTCTCTCCCAATCGCCTTACATCGTAGTGCGAGAGATAGATTAATACGCCCGTCACTTCTCACTCCCGGACACGCTGACTCACCCCAGACTCCTACCCGCCCCTCATACCATTTTCCTTCCCAGAAGTTAATTTCCTTCGTCTTCTTAAAAAAGACCCTCCATACAGCATCCCTAAATATGAAATGGGCCCTGAGAGAAATTATTTCCCAGGGCCTCCTGTGTGAAGTTAATGTAAAAAAATATTGTTTTCATTATTACCACATCTTAATAAATACATTTTTCAGAATTATTTACATGATACTGACAGTATATGTTTCAATATTTGAACTGACAAGACACTTCTTCTATTCTAAAAACTAATTTTAGTTGGGTCTTAGAAAAATTTCTTTTATTTTTTAATATTTTATTTTATTTGTTTCTGTTAATATAATAATCCAACAGTTACTTTATTTATCTTCACTTATCACCTGTTATTTTCTTTAACTAATTTTAAGTGAATACTACTAATGTTATTTTATATTTATATAATACTGAAAACTTCTTAACATTTATTAATACCTCTCTGATTGAGAAATTCTCATGTTTAGAGAGAAAGTTACCTGCCAGTTAAGTATGCTTCTGTATTTGTTTGTAGAAAGGAATATTTGCACAGCCCCCTTGAGGTGATTTTTGACAAAAATGGCGCTGTACAAATCATTCAATTATTATTATTATTAATATTTGGTGATTGAAAATTTAGTGTAGTTTTTTTTGTTTGTTTATTTTTTAATTGTCAACACTTAGAAGTTATTGCTACTTTTATTGGAAGGAACATTAGTTCTCTAATGCAAGTAATAATGTCTCAAAACTTGCGTTCAAAAAACGTTATTTATGGTGCGGAAGTCGAGATTAAACATAAAAATCACCTTTCTAATTATAAACAAAAAAGCTAAAATCCAATGATAAAAATATGTTCGAGGAAAAAATTCTGAAAACTATATATTTTCAATATACTTAAGGTTCGAAAGGGTTAAGCAAAAATACAATTTTTGATATTTACCGCATTGCTGTAGTACATAGCTTTATTGCTTTACTCCACACAATTGTAAAGAAAATGCTAAATAAAAAAAGTAGTATTTTTGAACTACTAAACTTCAAAAAATATATTTTTTTAAATTGGCGTTGATTTATAAAAGTTCAAGAGGTTATTATTACCTAGGTAAAATTCACGGATCTAGTACTTTTCTATGAAAGAAATATAACTTAGTTTAGCACTTGCTATTTGGAATGTCCTTCATATACGGTTTATTTAATAATGGTATCTTAACTAATTGCAACTATCTACGCTGTTCGTTTCGCACGATGTTCATTACACAAATAACGTACACATATATAGTTTATATGCGTACGTTCCTGAAGAAAGTTGAGTTCAACTGAAACCGGTCGATAATGAATAAATATAAATAAATAAACTGGGTTAAAACAAAACACTTTTTTTTCAATTAAATTATAATGTCAAGCCACAAAGTGATTGCTTTCTCCGATAAAGTATTTATTTCAGCTCACACACACTGATATCGAAAGATTAAACTCTGTAGTGTAGTGGCTATCGAACGTAACTTTGTGTCGGGAGTTGTTAGTTAGATTTTCGCGCAGCACTGAACGCTTTCATAACAAATTTGACAAGTTATCAATAGTTGTGGGTTGAAGACAAACATATTCATTAATTATTTTATCTCTAGCAAAATAGCGGCAATAGGTAACATCTAAAATAGGTTTTTAAAATTTTAATAATCGATTTATTGATTTTATTCTTATTACTTTATTCAATTTACTTAATGAGCAATTTGATTAATCGAGTAGTCTAATTATAAATATGTCCCCCTTTCGCTGCTCTGCTCCCACGCCTATCCCCCCCTCTCTAACCCAACCCCCACCAAAGTTGATGTGCTCATTCTATGTTTTCCTCAAGTATTGTAATTCTGTTTTAATTTAGAACTTATTTACTCAACCCTTAAGAAGGTTCAGATAGAGACAAAACCGATTGCTTTTTATCTAATCAAGTGGTGTTAAAACAAAAATCTTTTTATTTCAAATTTAATTTATATTCATTCTGATATCAATCAGTTGTATTGTATGACATAGGTTATTTAAAGAAATATGTATTGATTTTGATTTTAATTTTTTGATTAAATTTATAAAACCTTTTACTTAATAATTATTATGAATTTAGATAGCGTTGGTTTAGTTAGCGCATGGGAAGACACCAACCCTTACCTCGGCATTGAGGTAGGTAAGAGGAGATTCGCTCGAGACTCAGGGAAAGCGACAGCAAACTCATAAAGGTTAGGGTTGATTATTAAATGTTATTGTGTTTAATTTGGAGAACTCCATTACAAAATATATATATATATATAATAAAGTTTTGCAAGTATTTAATTTTTTTAATTATTGTTACAGGTTTTTCGGCTTTCAAAGCATTTTAAAACTATGATTAGACCATTTTGCGACGACTAACGTATATGATTTTATTTACTTCCACCCAATTTTTATTTGGATGGCGTTTAAAATTATTTGTTACCGGTAAAACCGATATGATTTGAAAATAAATGTGATAATTAAAAATTATATACTTTGTGCGGTACTTACCGTTGGAAGCTGTTTTCTCCACATAAAGTGTTTTTTTAATGGTTTTATAATGACGTGAATGCTATTCAAGACAATGAATTTAATGTGTTTAGTAATTCTGTAACAATAATTAAAAAACTCATATACTTGTAGAACTTAATAACAATATTATAAAATATGATTTACTTCAAATTATAGTTAAAAAAATACACATATATATATAAAAGTTGGAGTTGATTCCTAACTAATTTAGCGTCATTGGACATAATAATTATGTCTCCTACCGCTTATTCACATTGAGGGCTATAAAAGATCATTTTCAAAAACAGTTTTTGTGGCATTGCATTGTAGTGTATTGTACACTATATGAATCATGTTTTATTTATATACTTAATGGAAAAAAAAAAATCATATTAAATAATAAAGTTCTCCACACTTGTAATAAAGGGCATAAACTTGATAGGTTAGAATCATTAGAAATAACCCGCCTAACTAAAAAAATAGACCCCAACGTCGTAATGAATAAACAATTAGAGTCATTTGCCAAATCTCGGCTCCTATATCCATTGTTGATAGCCGAAATTAATCGAAGACGAAGTTAGTAGAAATATATTTTCTTCATGTGTTCACGGGCTTGAAGGCTTATGCAATTTCTAAATATGAAATCGGGAAAAGTTTTATGATTATTAATTTCACCGGAGTTTGCCTGTTATTATTCAGTTGTCTTGATTTCGACTAGAAAACCAATTAGTGCGATCGACCCGGTCGTAAACTAGTATACAAGAATAAAAGTGGAGTTAGAAAGTTTTCAGTAATTTCAAATGTAAGTCTTCAACGTTAATTACATGTATTTATGGTATTAAATATTCAGTAAATAACGAACGGTGACACCTGGCGTCATGAGATTTGTGCAGGTTTTTTTTGTCTAAAGTTTTATGGAAATGTAACTATTCTCAATTCAAAGAATATTCACAATATTGAAACAGTTTACGTGGTCGAGTGGATAAAATTCTGGACTAGGAATGTAGAGGTCGCGGATTTACATGCCGACTTTTCCGACCTCTAACATCAAAAGTTGGCTGGCCTGATCAATCGTCTACAAGCCATGAAGGTAGGTAATAAACTATGTAACTTCGCAACACTTACCTCAGGGGTATCCCAGGGATCCGTTTTGGGCCCACTTCTATTCATTCTCTTTACAAATGATGTTGCCCAAATAATCGAGTCATTTGGTATCTTATCTCACTTTACGCTGACGATCAGCAAGTCTATTTCTATTGCACTCAAAATTAAATGAACAGTCTCATAAATCACGTAGCTACGTGATTTATGAGACTCAGCTGAGTGTCTAGAAGCAATAGCTCTTTGAATGGCTTCAAACAAGCTTAAATTGAATCCTCCTAAGACCGAGTTTCTATGGGCGGCCACAAACAAACGCCAACATATCTTAGGTAATTCACCAATATCTGTTTCAAGAAATGACATAATTCCAAAAACATCAGTCAAACTTTTTGGTGTTAATTTGGTTTCGGACCTTTCATAAAAAAACTCAAGTAAATAGAACTGTAAGCAGGGGATTTTTCACCTTAGCCAACTCAAGTTAGTCCGTAGAAACCTTTCCACAGAGCGAACAAAATTTTTGATCAACTCCTATGTAGTCTCACGTCTCAATTACTGTAAAGACATTTATGCCCGCCTTCCTAAATACCAAACTAATAAACTTCAATCCATTTTTAATGCTGCAGCAAGGCTCATCACTGGGGTCTCTCAATATTCGCACATATCAGAACACCTTCGTAATATACACTGTCTCAAGTGTCTCGAAAGAATCCAGTACAAATTGTTCTGTATGGTGTTTAAATCCATCAATTATACGACATCTCCGAACTATGCGTTTCGGAAAACACTGGTCTAAGGCAGTCAACTCTTAGATCAGCATCATCATCGACTATTTGGAGGCTGATAGACCAAGCCAAATACTAAGTTTGGAGATCGCGCTTTCGGAGTATCAGGAAGCTTGGAATGAACTCCCCCCGGAACTAAAATGAATAAACAAGTCCAACAGAATTTCGGTCCAAACTAAAAACTTAACCTTTCATATCCTTAAATTCCATATACCTGCGAGTACCGTTATTGAATTGCCTATACATCCTAATTACACTTATTTTATTAAATTAACATTATTTGAAGCCTCACACTTAAATCCGTTTTTTATCGAGGGACGAACCACATTTAGGAAGATAAATTGTAATCAAATCTCTTTACTGTATCACCCATCATAAAAGATGCTTTTTCTTTCCTAAAAAACGAACAAGAATATAAACAATTATTAAAATAACTAACAGGATTAAATAGTATCTCCAATAACATGTGTTTTACAATATTATTATGTCCTGTGTATGTAGAACCGTATATAAATGTCGGTAACAAACAGTGTTTATCTCAAGTATGGTCCTGTATAATATTTTCTGCCTGTACGTAAAATTTTAATGCAGCATCACGTTAATTTGCCAAACACATTGTACTCGTACATATAGTTTGATAGTATAGATCAATGAATTGCTGAATGCTATTTGTTGGCTATAAGTGGTAATTATAGTTTATCTATAGTTAGCGATAAGATAGAGCACTGGAAAAAATAAAAATATATTTGTACAACGCATTTGAGGTGATTTTTCACAAAAACGTCGCTATACAATTCATCCAAGTATTATTATTATTATTTTTAATTATTGTGTGTTTGCGGGTTGTACCAGGGTGAAAGATATTCTCATGGGAAGTATTTCATAATACTCAAGAATCCTATGAGTCGGATTGGGCTGTCAGGAAGCCTAACTTGACGAAAGTAAATATCTCTCTAGCTGAGGTTAAAAGGCAACTGAATGCTAATCACCCTGGAGAAAGAACACTATTCAGAATCTATGAGATGGCTTTAACCGTGTTTACTCATCACATCTCAATAGCCAGGTTCTTCTCCACTTTCCTCTTTCCATATTTACTTCCCCCCTCTACTTCATTTACTTCAGTATCACAATATACCTAAATTTCTACATTTCTAAGGCCTTTGACCGGGTTTGGCACCGAGGACTTGTCAACAAACTGCCTTCTTACGGACTTCCCGTTTCCTTGTGTACGTGGATTGCCGACTTTTTGAGGAAGATCGATTCAGACGGTTGCTGATGGTTTCATCTCTTCCTCGCATTCAATAAATGCTGGCGTCCCACAAGGATCGGTTCTGTCTCCGACATTGTTTTTGTTGCACATCAATGACCTCTTGACATGTGCACCAATCCATTGTTACGCGGATGACAGTACAGTCCATGATTGCTTTTTGTTTGACAAGCCCCCAAAGGGCACACAAACTCCAACGGCTCGGAGGGCTTTGAAACAGAGAATGGACGGTTACCTTGAGAGGGTCTCCTCTTGGGGTAAGAATAACCTCGTCGAATTTAATGTTTCAAAGACCCAATCATGTCTGATTACGTCTAAAAGGGATCAAAATGACAATCTAGTCTCCTTTAATGGAAGCAATCTTCCCAACAAGCCCTCCATTGATATGCTTGGTGTAACCTTAAGTGATCAGCTCAGGTATGGGGTCTCCATCGAAACCCGAGTAAAGTTAGCCTCTCAGAAGCTGGGCGTATTGTACAGAGCCCGCAGATACTTTAATAGTACACAACTGCTGACCCTGTACAAATCGCAAGTGCGCCCCATTGTAGAATTTGGCAGCCACCTCTGGTCGGGAGTCCCAAAATATCTGAAAAAAAAACCTTGACTCTGTGCAGAAACGGGCGGTCCGTTTGATAGATTCGCCTATCTTAACAAATGGGTTGCAATCTTTGGAGCACAGACGTCGGGTGGGAATGCTGTCCTTGTTCTACCGGTATTTTAATGGAAGATGCTCCGAGGAACTAGCGTCATTGATCCCTCGGCACCGGTGCATAGTCGGGAAACACGCCAAACGCGCGCCCAACATTTGCACACGGTTGACATTTGTCACATGAGAACGGGTCGCTTCTACGATTCGTTCTTGTGTTCAACAGCTCGGCTGTGGAATGATCTGCCGGCCTCTGTGTTTCCTCCATCCTATAACATGGGTCTCTTCAAGACCCAAGTTCACTCCTTCCTATCCTCTAAAAGATCCTCCACACAGCATCCCCAAAGATGATCTAGGCCTTGAGGGAAATTGTTTCCTCCTTGGTCTCCTGTGTGGAGTTACTGTAAAAAAAAAAAAAAAAATTAGGGATGCCATAGTCCCATTGACCCCAGACGGTTGACAGCAGTTGGGACTATCGTGCGGTATTCACAAAAACAGTATGGAATAGAAATACCCACCGAAAAGAAAATAAAAATTAGGGTGCGACCGAGCTACGAAATTGAAATCTCGTGCTTGCCGGGGGTGCATTACTAATTATTGCGGTAATATATTTTTATTTTTTTATTGTTTCAATAATGAAAATATCTAAAAAGTTTAAAATAATGTTTTGATTCACATTTTTGTTTGGAACTTTTAAACCAATTTTAGACAACGAATTTAGAATATCTTTCGAGTCATTTTTAAGTTACATATTTAATTTTTATAATAAAGTCATAATTTACAATAAAAAACACATACATTTGTTGTAGACCACTTTTATATTATTAAAACTCTACCGGTTTCGGAAGCACCCTTCCTTCATCAGGAGAATATTAAAACTAACTTATGATATAGAATATTAATATTCTCCTGATGAAGGAAAAGAATACTAATAAACCTAACTAAATTATAATGTTTTATTATGAAATATCTCAACAGCTCCAGTTAATGCTTTTTACAAATATGTAAATCATAATTTCTTTGGGTGTATCATTATTAAAGAAAATATACACGAAATACTTTGTTTACACCACTGTTTAATATAAAAATATTAACATGTTTCGGAAGCGAAGCTTCCTTCATCAGAATACACAGTATATTAAAAAAATGACAAGTATAGACAAATAATAAACATAAAAAAAGAATATATAGGTTATATATATAAGGGTTGGTATCAGCACTCCATTGTGGGCTCCTAGCTTCGCTTCTTTGGAAAAATATTTGTTATCGCCAACCGCGTTCAGTTCTCCGTTAATGGAGTTTCTTGCATTCTTTCAATGTCCATTTATATTTTTATTTTGTCTATTTTTTTGTTGTTGTAATAATAAAAAGTAGTTTGCTTTCGCTGTGAAGTACACTGTCATCAGTATTCTATTAAAATGTTTATCTCAAATGTGAGGAATCATATTATTGCAATTTTTACAACCATAATTGACGCCTGTTATCCGTGACAGTTTGATAATGCATTTAAAGAGAAAACGACTACTGTACATGACCCCCCGATCCAATCCTTTTGTCATTGGAAGAGTATAGTGCCGAAATCAGTTCAATTTCAAACGCCTCAACGCGCAGGAGTAAAAGTGTTTAACACCGCAATACGAGTGGAGTGCAGACAAGTTTCAATGAGGTGAACCAAGTTCTAGTGGATATCCAAGAATAAAGGTAGGCCTATTCAATTTCCGTGGCATCCTCCTGTTTCTTTTAGTCCTTCCTATCACCATTTTTTCTCATCTAGTTCTTGAGCCAGATTAACTTTTTAAAATTAAGAGATTTCGAAACAAAGTTAATAAAAAATAATGATTACCAAATCGTAATTATTATTAAGTTATAAAAAATAGTACGAAGTTCTGTAACAAACACAGAAACCAAATGAATATAAAATAATATATTGTATATTTGCGCACGTTCCAGATTGGAAGATAGTCTCAGTATCGCCCTGGTGAAAGACCACCATTCAGAATTGAAACGTTGCTTGAAATGGCTTTTAGCCGTGTTTGGTGACCAGATCCGAATAGCCAGGTATTCCTCACGTTCCTCTTCCCCTTCTCCTTCCCCTACCCAATACCTTCAGCTTCACAACATTCCCCAATTGGGAATGCCATAGTGTCACTGACTCCAGACGGTTGGGAGCAGTTGGGACTCTTGTGCATTATTAATATTAAAAAAAAGAATATAAGCATTTATATATTGAGAAGAATATATTAAAAAGCATCGACTTATTTTCCTATAAGTACCTACAGAGAAATAATAATTTTATTTAAATATATACAGTAGTGAGCAGTCCATGAAGGCTGAAAAGCTGTGCCTACTCTAAGAAAATAAATTAAAGAAAAAATTTTTTTTTCCACAATATGTTAAAAAATTACGTCACTACCATCCCACCTCGATAAATTATTTCTATAGAGACAAATCTACAGTTAATTTTCACAAAATATGGATAAAAAAATGACCGTTTTTCTTATGGTATGCGCAGCTTTTCAGCATCTAGGAACTGCACACCGCTGCTGAATAGGAACGATACTAAATACATCTCCACTATGTTCGAATGCATAATCCTCACAATGAAACGGCAAATACGTATGCAAAAACTCTCGAGGAGAGCTCTGGCGTTATGTATTGATATATCATTTCTATTATGAGCTTTGAAAGATCAAAGAATGTTAATAATTTTTCAATTAATTTAATGAGAAATTTGTGTAAAAATCCCAGTATAAACTTTTGATAAACAATATAAATTATTACAATCAGCTAAAAATCAAAGTATTAAAATGAACAGCGATTTACATCCAATTAGAATGTGAGGCGAACTGCCAACGATTTTAATGTAGAATATTTTAAAACAATGTAGCAAGGTATTTTATTTCGGTGAATCTGCCAACACTGAACCATTGTTGTTTGTTTTGTTTTATTTTGTATTGAAGCTTGTATGATCATAATTTGGATTTGCTTTGTTTATCTGTTCGAAGGTTGGTATATACGGTATCTGCCCATTGTATCATTATTATTATTTAAAGAACATTGCGTGATTTCCATTTGCACGTTTTTAAAAGCACGTAGAAATGGTAGGTATCCCCGTTCTAACATTCGTTGAAATCTTTGTGTCTATAGTTTGAAATTAATTATATATCGTGTTTGGAGATTAATAATTATGGTTATGTGATGCTATTCAAGGTGATGGAGTGGAACTTGTGATGTAGCGATGAGTCGTTCATGAACGAGCCGTTCATTTGTGCCGGCTCATTTTGTTTGTTTTGATGATGATTTTCAATTTATTTTCATGATTTTGTCGTGAGCGTACGAGTCCTGGTAAACCATACCACGCCTCAATTGAACTGGGATTCTTTTTAATAAACCTTGGGACCACTTAAGAAAGATTGGTAATTTATCTAAAAAGATAAACATTTCTCAGATGTTCGACAGCATTCTTACGCATTTCTGCGATGATGCATCTTTAAATAAGATTCTTTGTTCTAATTTGTTAATATAAAATCATCACATACTTGTCTAACTTCTATAGGGCTAAATTATGTCCACGACCATGGGATTTTGAATAAATATTTGGCAGAAATTAATATTATTAATAATATAAGGAGTTGTTTTTAAGGGTTCATACATTATTGTATAGAGATAAGAATAATTACCACGTTTACCCGTACAGGTATATAGGCATTGTACAGTACGTGAACGGCGCCTGACAATCTTGCATCTGGTCGTTTTGTACCTACACCTATACACTGGGACCCGTAGGAGCTGGGAGTCGTATAAACTGGGGTATGAGCTCATGAACTGAGCCGTCTTTAAATGGGCCGTCGTTCAATTGAGTCGTACTTTCGAGTCGTACGAAAATATTGAGCTGGTACCGTGACCCCCGCTCTTAACAAAAACCCATCGCTAATGTGATGGAACTATTGGAATTTAATCTACAATCGCTGGGATATAAGGTATATCAAGATGTACGAGATGAGTTTGGAATGTTTAATTTGATAAATATGCAATCGCTTCTAATTGACTTCATGGAGCCTGTTCGTTGAGATATTTGATATGAGACAAAACGCTCCATAAGTTCCAGCCGTATCCCAAATATAATAATACTGTTTTCTAAATAGATAAACATACTCCTCGTAATATTTATTATTTTCAAGTTTAATCTGTAGAATTAGATTTTAATTTAAAGTTTACAAAATCATTAATATTCAATTTAAAAAAAAAGGTTTATTTGTAAAAAAGAAAATTTCTAATAATCCAAAATAATATGATCCGTTTCACACTTCTGGAAATATTCACGTCGAGATCAATTATAGCTCATAATACAAGTAAGTATAATTGTGCAGGGGAAAAATAAAACCCCTTTATTGCAAATTAAAATTAATTGCAAACGCCAATGACCTTTAATTAAATAATAAAACATAACACAGACACCCCCACAATAAAACTATACCAAGGAATTAACTTGCTAAAATCAGAAAGCTGTACAATGCCTATTAATCTACAAAATACAAAATGGACTTATACACACGAACATAGCATTTATAAAAACATCACAAGTACACGAACACTACACAAGACAACATAAAAAATTGTAGACGAATACAATAAAGACTGAAAGTGGTGAAATAAACATAGGCCATGAGTGTGTGAGGGTGAATCTTCTTCGCGATAGCCTGAAAACGGAGAATCGAGTAAGAATATTAAAAACAAAAAAAAACTTTTCAATCTCAAAATAAGTGAGCAAAATAACAATGTATAAAAGAATAATAATTAAGGTAGTAATTACATGTAAGATAGGAATAATATTTAACTTATGTAAATAATATAATGCAACATTAAGTAAAATGATATATAATATAAGTATTAAATAGGTTAAGAATAATATGTATGCATGTAGTTAATTAATATAATTGTATGTAGTTAAGTTAAGAAAGAGATATAATTATGAATTTATTTTAACTTAATAAATAAATAAATAAAAATAATAGCAACAATTCGATTCTGACAATGAAAAACAATGCGAATGTGAAACAGTGAAAATCAGAAACCTTATAAATTATGGAGATCATTTTTGTGCAACATTGACACGCGTGAGAGTACTAATAAACAGCCAATATCGCTGTCAATTGAAGCGGTAACGTGTTGCACCTGTTTTATATGACACGTAATTAAATGTGCTGATGCCCAGTGGCCTGATCTCTAGTTGCGTTCTGCTTTCATAGTTTTAATCAAGTAAATTATTCGAAGAACCTTTAACAAATAAAAAGTTCTTGGCGTGTGTCTAAATGTGGGGCTTATTGGGGTTTAAATATAATGCTGTAATGTATTTTTTTAGTGGGCCAATGGTGCAAAATCGAATAGAAATTCAAATCCACTGTAAAATATTCCCGTGCGTTACAAAAATACGATATTATTTTACAAAATAATTTTGTCACACGAAAATGAGATATTCCCAACATTCGTAATATTGGTAAATGAATTAAAAATTACTTTGTAATTACCACTTTATTAATACATACATATCAACATGTTTTGAAAGCTTCGTTTTCCTCATCAGAAATATACAGAATACTAAAAAATAATAATGTCAAGTATAAACAAATGATAAACATAGAACACAATAATGTAAGAATAGATAAATTATAAACATAAACAAAAATTGATTAAAGTAGGTAATAATTAATCAAAAATGTGAATAATACGTTTTTGTAAAACATCTAATAACAAGTTTATATTTTTGTTATTAATAGTAATATGAAAATAAATTCAAGAGCTTGTTTAATTGACTACTAACACTTTTTCTGATTTCTAAAATTTCAAACTTGTCTAATTGTAAACCGGTTGTATTTGTGTGTAAAATTATTAAACCTTTATTTATATCGAAATAATGATTGGTTTACAAAATATGATTGGCAAATTCAGAATAATAATTATTATTTAAACATCGTAGATGTTCCTTAATTCTAATACTAAAATTCTTGAAGTCTTTCCTATGTTAAAAAAGTTGCAATCGTTTAAAATTAATTTATATACCCCCCCCCCGATTTATTTAAAGTATTTTATTTTTAAAATACTGTAATATTTGATTTTTTAAATATTTTAATAATAATTTAAAATATTGAAATTTGAAAATATTATAGTATTTGTAAAATTAATAAAATAAATTATTTTCACTTCTGGCCTGGTATATTCACTCACCATCCATTACTATGTTACTATGGTTAAGATTATAATTATTGGAAATTGTTCATTTTAATGGTTTCGCATCTAGATATATTTCTTTGTGGTAATTTGATGTTAAAATGTTATAATTGAATTAAGATTGTTATGTATGATGAGATGATGCATCTCATTTGTTTATACAAACCATGTTATTTGTTTATAATAAAATCCTACATCTTTAAAAAATTCTTTGTTCGTAGTTTTCTTTATATAATATCATAGTAAATAGGTACTTACGCATGTCCTGAGGAATAATCTCTTTGTTACTTTGTTCCCATACAATTTTGAAAGGTCTTTGTACATTAATGAAATAAATAGCGTGACAACTGCTTTGGGGAGTTGTCGTAAAAGGGTCCAGGAAGGGTCAGTAGCTTTTAAAAGAGGAACCAGAAAGGTTAATTCGTAGTTTTTAAGAAGGTAACCAGGAAGGTTCATGTAGTAGCGTTTAGAAAAGAGATCAGTAAGGGTCTAGTAGCAAGTACTATCTAAGGACGGGAGGTGGGTAGAACCCCGGAGAGAAGCAGTTGTCATTTATTGTAAAACAAAATTCGTTACAAACCCGTAGTCCTTGAAGAGTGTTTTCCCGCTTTCATCGGTTCTCGTAACAAGATAGTAGAAACGATTCCCATCGAATTAAGTTTTGTTGATTTTCGTTTTTTCATATATTTTCAATTCTTATAAAACTTATGATGTTAGCTGCTCTGTGTTAGCTTTTTTATCACTGAATAGATGATGCAACACTAGAAATGCCTCCCATGTAGATTTGTATGGAAATTTGTATGAATTTGTATTTGTATGGATGTAGCATCTCACTTAGTACCTTTTGGTTCTAGCTCAGAGAGAGCCAATGCAAATACAGTGCTCTGTCTCGCTCACACTGCCTGCATCGTATATTGCCATTCCATTTGTTCGAAATGAAATGATGAAATATTTTTTTTGGATTATAAATTGAAGGCCCGAATGCCAGACTTTGGATCACGAAACACGTCCACATCGCATTTCTTGTGTTCTTCTTTATTCTATGTTTTTTGCTATCTCATTCCTTCCACAAGGGTGATTTATACAGAGACTCGTCGCTAGATTTTTCGTACTGAATCCGGGAGGGTCTTGAGGATTATTGCTAGGGGAATTATAAATTGGCAATAGTAGATTTGGCGTCTCTCCAAGAGTTTTAAATGAAGTCCTTAATTAATACACTTCACGCGGGCGAAAACAAATGACCCCGTTTGAGAAAATGGATTATTTTTAAGCCGCTATATCTTTGAAAATAATGTACATATTTGAATGATTCTTTTTAAGTAATACTAACAGCTATAAAAGGGTTATTTCAAACTAAAGCTTTTTTGCAATATGTCTTCATAAATTGAAGATGTAATAGGTGTTGGGTTATTAAGCGGTGAATATGAATATTTATTAAAACGTATATTAATTAAAAAATCACCCAAAATCATTACAGAAATTATTCAATATAGTATATTTCGAATAAAATATTATTCAATACGAAAGACAAGAAGATACGATGGTGAAGAAAACTTGTATTACATGTTTTTATGCATACACATATAGTTGGGACTTTTACAAAGAGATTGGCATATAATCTTTCTTTTATATAATATGTAATGATTGTTTGTCTGTCTGTCTTTCACTCGATTTTATCGAAAATTACTAAACCGGTTTCGCTGAAAATAGCACAGTTTGTTTTTATTAGTGCCGGGAAGGTTTAGAGAGTAGTTTGAATGAAATACAATATGTAAAACTGTTGCTAAAACGTTTTAAAATTAATATGAAAAACATTGAACCCGCCATGTTATATTGAGTTCAGCCCATAGATATACCACTCTGGTTAGCCAGAGATTACATATTCAAAAGAAAAAGGTTTGTTTGGGTAGAATATTTTCAAAATAGAAAAGTTCTTAAGTAGGTACCTACTTCCTTATTTAACTATATTTTGAAAAAAATAATGTTCGGAATGTAATAAAAATTTCAAATGAGTGTTCCTTTGTTTAGAGATAGTAATAGTAATCACAAGGCATTACTTTCACTGTCAAATTAATTATGACACCCAAACGACAAGCAATAATTCACAACTTCATAACTTTATTAAAAAAAAAAAAATCTGAGCAAGCCGGCACACATTGGCCAGTATTCATACAAAACTCTCGGATAGCAATACCTTTCCCGCCATTAGAGAGTGGCGTAAAGAGCAGAACTACCTTTTCCGCTGTAAGCGTGATAAGTAATACCGTTATTAATTCACATTTCGCACCCCTACGTTTAAATAAATTTAATATTTTTCCTCTCCCTTCTTTTGTCAATTCGTAGATATGTATATTACATAATATGTATATTCATTCGTGTATTTTTATACGGTGCGATATCAAAATAATAAAATTCAAATTGAACAGACTTTAATAAAAAAATAGCACAGCGTTTACCGTATACACAAGAACATTTCAAAGATAATTGTTTAAAATCATAGTAAGAGAGATCACAGATCAAAACTAAAATAAAAAATAAAAAAAACTGAAATTCGATTCCCGCCTCCAGCAACCATTCATTCGCATGAATTCGTTATACAATACAAAGCTATTGAAAATAACATTGACATCATCAAATAAGCCAAACGAAGTTTGCAATGCAGTTTGGTAAAAAACACATTTTACGACTTTCAGATTTTATTATTATTTAATGATCAGTAAAAATAAAATTGCGAATTTCGATTGTTGTCTTTAACAGATAAACGATTACAGTGTAGATATGTAACGGCCTATTTAAAAAAAATAACTATCCACAGGTTGAATGAAATGAAAACTTTTAAAAAGTTGATTTAACGAATATGTTGTTTAGTTTTATTGATTTTTCCCGAAGGAATATTTTTTAAATTTTTTATATGAATACCGCACAAGAGTCCCAACTGCTCCCAACCATCTGGAGCCAGTGAGACTAGGATTGGGAAGGTATTGGGGAGGGTAAGGAAAAGGGGAAGAAGGAAGGTGGGGAACTACCTGGCTATTCAGATCTGGTCACCAAAGACAGCTAAAAGCCATTTCAAGCAACGTTTCAATTCTGAATGGTGGTCTTTCACCAGGGCGACACTGATAGTATCTTCCAATCTGAAAAGTGCGCAAATATACTATATATTATTTTTAAATTAATTAATTGTGAAACAGCACAAATTAATTAAATAAAATTTACTTGCGCACGCCGGGATTTGAACTAGACTATTAATACTTTTCCTAATTTCTAAAATTTCGAATTTATCTAATTGTAAACCAGTTGTATTTGTACGTTTTTAACTTTTCAAACCTTTATTTATATCAAAAGAATGATTTGTTTCCTAAATATGAGTATCAAATTCAGAATAATTATTATTACTTAAAGACCTTTGGTGCTCCTTAACCCTAGAATTAAAAGTCATACTTGATACATAAAAAAAAGACTTATTAATATCATCAAAAATCAAAATCCATTGGGTAACGTCCGATATGCGTGTCATAGTGAACATCGCTTTACTGATTATTTTTATTTTTACATTGACTCCGTTTGCCAAAACGCAATGCCAACGGAAGTAGTGGAATGAAATAAATACACGACATAATAAAAATATACCCAACGAGTTCCTTCCATTATTAAGTCAAAACCCGTCCCTAAGAGAAGAGCTTTCATTATAAATTCCTTCCCCGGTGCAAAAAGGTAGTATTTATAACCACAGAGAAGTTTTGTTAATTGGTACTTGGTTGGTTGAGCATTTTTCATTCGGGGGTATTGTTTTTGTTTGGCTGTGGTGTTTTCAGTCTACGCCACTCGGATGTAGTTCCGTGTTTCGTCGTTAGGTCCGGCCGGTGGCGCCGCCCGACGAGCGTTTCAGAAGCTCGGCGGTAAAATGGAGACCTTGACACGGATGAAGAACGAAGTTGTCACAATTACACCTATTGAAAACGCTTCGGATTGAGGTCGTTTCAGAAAGTTTTCCGTCACTCCCACACTCCGAACTCTCGCCACGATGCCATTATAACTTTTCCCCATAAACTCTCATAGTGCATAACTTGTAGAACAATGTTAATTGCATGCAATAATTCATTCGACAATCAAAACTAACTTAACAGAATGATTTTGAAATTCAGTCAACTGTGGACTTTTGATACTAACTCTAGTTTATGGCACTGTGGAATGAATAAGAAGTACGAAAATCGAATCAATTTTTAGGGCGTACAATAAATGAAAATACGGGGCTACTTCAGATAGCGCCATTTTTTGTGAAATACCACCTCAAGATTGCTTAATAAAGCTAGAAATAACAAAACTTAGGTGGGTACACTAAAAAAAACTTACCAATTTAAGAAAAATGAACATCGTATTAGAATTTATTAGCAATCTAGATAGTGTCTCGAATATACCAATCCGGGTAGAACCTTGCAAGCATACAAAAAAGATGGCAGCTGAAAATATGAGAATTAATTGAAGATTATGTTAATAAGTAATTCTTAAAATTGAGGTACGATATCGATGAAAATGACTGTAGTTCAGTGGTAAGAGTGCTATTCCCGGTAAGACAGATGTGACCGTTAAAATTTTAATTTCTGTTTCGTAATTAATTTGAGATTTGTTAATATTATCTTCAATGATTAAAAACATATTATAATGAGGTTTATAAGCTAAATTTTTATTAGTTCACTCCTTCCTATTCTCTAAAAGACCCTCCACACAGTATCCCCAAAGATGATATAGGCCTTGAGGGAAAATATTTCCCTCAGGGCCTCCTGTGTGAAGTTACTGTAAAAAAAGTTATTCCAATAACAAATGAATAAATAATATGTGTTTGCGCACGTCGGGATTCGACCTGGAACCTCTGGACACGGTGCCGAGGATGTTAACCGATCGGCCACGTACACGGTAAAATACAGAATTGTGTGGCGTTTTATCCTCTCTGCCTACCACTTTGAGGAAATTACTTAATAGTCAAACAATAAATCATTTACGAATCGTGCACAGGATTTGTTTGCGTTCGCGTTTTCAGTAGCTTTGCGCCTTGCTGCATTAAGATTCTTTTAGTTCAGTACAATGTATGGAAACTGGTTCAGCAAAGTTAATGGGGTTACTTGGTTTAGTGGGCACTATAGCCCTTTGCCTCGCTCCAACGCCACGGCTGAGGTGCTTCACTTTATTTGCGTAAATTGCCGATACAAATCTTGTGCAAAAATTATGAGCACTGTTCGGTAAACGAGAAGCGAGCTATGATTTATAGGTGATCGGATAATTCAACACATGTATGAATCGGCACACTTTTGAAAAGTGATATATAAAGTTATTAGAAGTACGACAAATAAAATAAAATAAAACTAGCTCGAAAACCTAATATAGCCTAACCCAATTAAATATTTTATTAATATATACATATTTTTTTTTTGGAAAAATAAAATTGTTTATTTTAGGTTAGATTATATTTTCGGGCTAGTGATTTTTTTCGTACTTTTAATGATTTTAAAAATTTAGTTTCAATACATATTTTTCGTTTAGTTAATAAAATTTTACAAAACAAATAAAACAATATTTGGTGTTTTTCTTAGTTCTCCTCTTAGGGGTTCCTGTTCTGAGGCGGACTAGGTTTTTATTTAAAAACTGATTGTTTTTAAGCTCCTACGAAGTTCTTTTCAAGATGCTGGATAAATCCCCTTCTTTGATTTCTTTGAGCCAGGTTTTGATTTGATTTTTGAAATCATTTGCGTTTTCTGTTTTTTTTTTTGTTTTTCATTTTTTTATGGCCGGTGAAAGTGAATTATATAGCGTAGTGGAGATATATTTATAATTCCTTTTACCAAAGCAGTTTTAAAATTTCGAAATATTCATAATGTTATTTTGGTTCGCTCTTGTGTGATGAAAATTTCTTGGTTTTTTTTTTTTTTTTACTTTTGCAATGTTTGAGTAAAACATTCTTAGCATAGATATTTTGGATGACAGGTACTGCAAAATATTAAATTCCTTTTGTTGGCGTTCTTACTGGGACTTCTAGAATGGTCTTTATAATACTCTTTTGGGTTTTTAGACAATTGTTTCATATGGTTCACCTTTTAAAAGTGTGCCGATTCATACGTGTTGTTTTTTTTTTATGATAGTCTCCATAAAATAATTGTTCGCAAATATATTACAGAGATAACAGATATAGAAGAAATTAGAGTGAATGAGAAATGGTATAAAACTATACATAAACAAGAAGTAGGAATAGAAAATAGTACAAGTAATATCATAACATTTGTGAATATTAATGATTTAAAACGATACTGTATTATATATTTGATATTATTGTTTTACGATGGTACAACTAGAAAATTTTAATAGGAAATACAACAATGTAGAATTATAAAAAGTAGTTGGGGCAGTTTTACAACTATTTTGTGACACGAGTCAAAAGGTAGTCACTAAACTTATGTATTAAATAAATTCTGGTTATACTAAAATGTAAAGCGTGGTAAAATTATTGTGACAATTGAAGTTAACATTGAAAAATGATACAGGTAAATATTATATTATTTTCATAAGAACCAATCGCATTTTAACATAGGAAACTGCTTTTTTCATAGGAAAAACTTACGTTGTTTGAATGGTACTGGTTTTTTCTGAACTCGCGAACCACCTAATCTCATCAGACCATACTTTTAATAAAATCACGGGAGCTAATCATTTGCATAAAATCGGTATAGGAATTAGATTAGACAAATTAGAAGCACTAGAAATTTAAAAAAATGTTAAAATTTAAAATTAACAGATAACCTACTTAATGATCACACAAATTTATCGAAGAGCCTGATTTTAAACATGTTTCCCGTGAATCTCGCCTAGTTTATCAATTATTAACTTCCACCTCACATGTCGTTATGGATACCGTTGTTATGTTTCCTCAGTCATTCGTTTAATTATTTTTATGTAATCAAATAGTCTATTTTCCATTAATAGCTGCTCTTTCTTGTATAAATATTGTAGGATTATCTCTCTTTGATGACTTCATTATGTTCCCATTACACTGTTTTTTTATTATTAATATATGTTAATGTTAATGTCTCCCTCTTATAATTAGAATACTTTTCTATTGTTCTCTTCCTCTAATATTTTAGTCTTTTCTTTTTCTTTTGTATTCTATGTTACTCTGTTTTATTCTGTACCTATATATAATCGATAATTCTGAATTATTCTTTTGCCTTGTTGAAGCTTGATCTAAGCGAAACCGGTCTGTGAAAAATAAAATATATTCGTTTATAATAAAGTGTTTGTTTCACTAAGGAATATATGTCATCTTAGGAAAATAAGGAGAGGAAGTTCTGGGAAGGAAAAAGGTATAGGTGATGAGTAAGATCTGGATATCAGTGTGCCTAGGAGTGACGGACGTATTAATCCATCCCTCCCACAGCGATCCAATGCGATGGGTTGAGAAAGTCCGGCTAGAGAGGTTAAGAGGTCTCCCTCAACGGCATCAACAGGCCTCTCCCGATCCGGCCCAGGGGGGCAGACGCATTTGTCGCCAAGAAACATACGAGTACAAGCCTAGCCCCTATGAACCCGGGCACCCCTGCTTAATCACCAAACGTAGCGAATCTCTTTGGGTAACCTATGGCAGAGAAATAAAATTCACCTAAAATGTGATGTGCAATCTGTAATTAAATCTAGGATAAACCGCCAAAATATCGAAAATGCAGCTCTTCTGCCCTTATATATAAACCTCTGCTATCATTTTAGTTTATATTTATATCTTTAACATAATTCATGCAAAATGTTTTGTAATAATATTATTTAAAATAGTAACTGCCTTGAAATAATGTTTGGTTCATTGTGTTTTAATACAACCGATTTTCATCTCAGGTCGGAGATCCATCTCCTCGACAAAGCGCCTGCATTATAAGTTTATCATTATTTTATTCGTGAATGTGTGCCCATGGGATTTACGACTTAAAAAAAAGAAATTACGATGGAAAGGATAGTTTAAGAAATTTGTAAGAAAATAATAGGCCATAGGAGGAGGCAGTGATGGCTCGTGACTTTTGATTGAGCTAGATTGGTAAGATTGAAAGATACGACTTTATTGGTGTTGTTTAAGAGGAAGGGGCTGCGCCGCCTGTTTCATTCGTAACTTAATTTTGGATTTGAGGCCAAAATACTCATCCAAACTGAATGACATGTTCTATTTAATTAAAGGTTTAGTAAATATCTAGTGCGGGTGAGAAGTATTTTATTTATTTTTGTTTTAAATTACGAAGTATAGGCCATGAAAAAAAGTCAATTAGGGGCAACTTAGAAAATTAGAAAATTTGGGGGCTTACAGTATTTTTTAAAAACTTATTCTATTTGCTACGTAAACATGATTACGTAAATAAAAATACAAAAACGAAACATTAAAAAAAAAATCGTTTTTCGAGTCGATAATTTAAATTATGTACGCAAATTTGTGTTCCAAGGTAAATTGGTAGTTTTTAATTTAATTTAAAGTCTACCATATTACTTATTTTACTACATATATGTATTGTTTTTAAATTTTATTTTATTTTCAAAAAAGACGGGGCAATTCTTTTTTTAAAATCACCATTAGAGCCCAAATAATTGTTGAAGGTGCCTCTAAAATCGCGAAAAATCAATTCCTTTAATGGCTTACATGTCATAATGTAAAACAAAAATAAATAAATTACTTCTAATCCGTACTAGATATTCGTAATAATATATACTCATTAGCTTTAGGTGAGTATTTTGACATCAAATCAAAAATTAAGTTTTGTATGAATTAGGCCTCACAGCCATTCCCCTTAAGCTGAAAATGATTTTTATTTTCAGCTAAAACAACATCAATATGTTGTATTTTTTAATCTTACCACTCTAGCCCACTCAAAAGTCACGAGCCGCCAATGGGAGGCGGCAACAATAAATCAAAATAACACTCAATGTTATAACAGAAGAACGGTGGACAGAGAGATGTGAATTTTAAAAGGATGACGATAAAATAACACAAAGCTTGGCAAGCTGTAAAAGTACTTGGTAAGTTCATGAGTTAGGCCTAACATTATTTTTATATCATAGTTTACGTAAGTAATTAAAATAAAAGCCTAATAATTAAGTATATTAATGTTTTTTCTTTTTTTTTTAAACTTAATTGTGAATTTCAGATTAGTGGATTCACGTGGTAAATACAAGAAATGTCGATATTTCATTTATTAGGAATAACATATTGTAGCTTATAAACCTTATTGTAATATTTAATCATTGAAGAAGATAATATCAACAATTATAATAATAGATAACGCCCAAAAAAAGCGAATTAATTGAGGAAAATGTTAGTCATTCAATTGGGAATTTGAGATAGATAAAAATGAACTAATGTAATTAGGTCTCAATAACTCAATTAGTAGAGACGTGAGTCCCGGTAAGACTAGAGGATCTTTTTAAATGTGATACCACACAAGAGTCCCTACTGCTCCCAGCCGTCTGGAGCCAGTGAGACTATGGCATCCCCAATTGGGGTATGTTGTGAGGCTGATGATTGTGAGGAGGCGAGGAGATGGGGAAGAAGGAAGGTGGGGAATTACCTACCTATTCAGATCTGATCACCAAACACGGCTAAAGAAATTTCAAGCAACGTTTCGATTCTGAATGGTGGTCTTTCACCAGGGCGATACTGAGGGTATCTACCATATGGAACGTGCAGCAAATATACTACATATTTTTTTAAATGAATAAATTGTGAAATAACACTGTTTAATCAATAAAAAATGTACTCGTTGGATCAGGGTTCAAGTCCCAGTTGCGACTTTCACCATTTTATCTTCTGTCTCTTTATCTGTTTAATGAGTTCATGATTAATATTGATATGTATAATAATACATATTACACAACTTGTTGAAAGACAATCTTGATAAAACTACCCAACCTTTATTTTCTACATACAGTCAATAAGTATGTTAATAACATAACTACCCTAAATAATACAACCTGTTTGGAGTGTGAGAATGGTGGTTGATTGAATAATTATGGTTGCGAAAAATGAGTCACTTTACCTCGTTAGTTAAATTTTTCAGCTGTGAGAATTGCACGGTTTATAATAACGAGTTAGATAATGGGAATAATTATTATAAATAACCTAGGTAGAGAAGAAAAATATTTCAGAAAATGTCTTTTCCAGGAGGTTGTCAGATTCTGCATTATTTTCGGAAGCGGTCCCGTGGAATGGGAATTTAATGGCAAATTTTCAATTTCGTGAACATTGAACACTATGAGAACTGAAGAGCCTTGACGGACGCATGTCACAGAGTGATTGCTGCCTTCTGCCTCTACTTCTGCCTTGTACCTAATCTTAATCTAGTTGCCAAATGAGAGCATGATAGATCCTTTCACTTTCGAAGTATCTTAAAAGCATCACCATCATCACAATAACACACCAAGATGCCGATGAACCAATTGCAACATTTTTTTAACGATGAGCTATAAACAATTCAAGTTGGCTTGAAAATATTATTTGGACGATTGTGTTAGTTTTGGATATGAAAGGCGTAATATTTTAATAAATTCTCATTTGCATTAAATAAACTGATTAAATAAAGTGGGAATATACTAATTCCTAAGACAGTCCTCCACACTAACGACCAAATTCATGTAGAACTAATCTATGATTAAATCCACGTTTTAAGAAACAAATTTCCGTAAAATGAAAATTGCAGCTCTCTCATTAACATTGATTTATTAAAAACATTTAAAAACTTTTTTCACTTTTGAATTTTTAACCTGACCAGTTTCAGCATATCACGGTCATTTTCAGACTGGTACATTTTTTTCTTAAACTTAAAGGGTCAGATCATTAAATAAAAAAAATGACAGAGTTAAAAAAATGTTTTTTTAATAAATCATCAATACATTTTTCTACCGAATTCATTTAATTTCGATTCGGTAAATACCTTTAATGAACATTTTAACTTATTGAAATAGGTAAATGTTCATAAAATCTGATTTCACGTAGAAAAATGCCCACTTGTATTTTGGAAGAACATTCAAGAGTCAAGAAGGTGAGAGAATCGACTGTCGTATTTTTTTTAATGTATCAAATTTCCTCGCGACAGCTGTCTGGCAGTTGCAACTAGCAAATAAAAAAAATTTAAAAAAAGTCCGCAATAATATGTGATTACTGTTTACGCTATGACGGGATTCGAACCCGTAACTGCATGACTCAACGACAACTGACTTAACGATTATTCTACGATGGCTGCTCCCGAATATTTATAAAAGTGAATGAAGGCATAGTGGTATGTCGCTCCATCCTCTCTTCATACTCCTTGGGAGATACGTAGAGGCTGTACGTGTACTGTGTGATTATTTAGTTTTACATCAGGGAGGGACGCTTACTAAGATATTTTTATCATTCGATCAGCCCTTATTTTGGTTCGTCTCTAGCCTGCGCGTTAACATATTTTTTTCAAAAAATGTGGAGATTCATCTTGGAGATATGCACTCTACAATTTGCTATCATTATTCAGGGATCCGCATGTAATCTTCTTTCAGTAGAAATTGTTCAAAGAATGATAATTAAAATTATATTAAAAAAATCTTCGGATTACCCAACGGATCACCTATTTGACGAATTTCAAGAGCCTACGTTTAAAAATCTGTTACATAAAAATTCAATAATACAAATCATAAAAGAAAAAGACAAATATCAATTCTTAACTGAAAACCGTACGCGTCTTAAACATATTTTTCCATGCCCAAAATTATATACTTTATTTGCACAACTGCATTATACTTACCAAGGACGATCATTTAAAAAAAAACTACTTGAAGAGATCAGATGCATTCAAGATAAAATCCAAATTTTTAAATCTGTCAAGAAATATTTTAAAGACAAATGTTTCCAACAAAATTTTCCTTGCAAATATTGTGAAATTTACTTGTCTTCTATAACATTTCTTTTTTCTTCGAAACGCATATATTTTAAACATACTATCCTAATTATAATATATAATATAAAAATCTCTTTATAACACATTTACTATATACTATTTTTTTTTCTTAATTAAACTATAATTCATACATATACATGTACCATATATTATATTACTTTAATTACCAATAATAAATAATGTACACTCTTCTTCCATCCACAAACAAATGCTTCTAACAAAAGAATAGTATAATATCTATAAATAAATCTTTATCAATAAGCCGAGAGTTTAATGACCTCTTATATATAAATATCATCATCATCTGTGTTACAATACTTGAAGAGTCCTGCCCGCATCTAGGAAACACCTCAACTCTTGCCGTTTTCCTGAAGTTTCTCTCCAACTCCTTATACCCGAGGATCTGGTGTTGTCCTTCACATTATCCAATCATTTGAAGTTTGGGCCTTCCAACACTTCTTCATGCCGTAGGCTAATTACGAAACCGCCTTAGTGATTCTTATAATATGGAAGCATCTTTTTACCAATATCAATGCATTGCGGTGACGCAATATCCCCAAAACGAAATTTCTCCTGTCTTTTTTTTATTTTTATTTATTTTTTGTCATATTGAGTTTTATTGCAGTAAACGGAAAAGCATTCAAGAATAAAATATCTGGCTCTTCAGAATTGGTCAGTATATTAGAAAATAAGGTCACATTTCTTGTACTATTTCATATTAAACAATTTTTCTTCTTCGTATGGTGGAGGAGAGTTGGTGGAGGTCATGGTGATGGGATGCTGAAGTTATTCAGCATGTCGACGGCATCGGGAGTCATTTGGTTCAGCACAGATGTGCCATAGGGAAACTAATGAAGAGGACATTATTTTACGATATGTTTTGCTGTTTGAATATATCCACATTCACACAGTTCGGAATCCTTTAGGCCCCATTTATGAGTCGTATACGCACAACGGCTGTGACTGCACCGGTTGCGGTGTAATGAGGTCCTCGTCTTCCGAGGGAGAGAAAATCCTGTCAAATTTAGTAGTAGGGTCTACAACAAGATGCTTGTTTTTCACGTCCGAGATCTACCACCGAGTTCAGCACAAATCTTCAGGGGAGTGTCGTTATAGAAGCAGTCTATTGCCTTCGGTCATAAAAGGTTTAAACACATTTAAAAAATATTTATTTTAATCCATACTACAAGAGTATCAGGGTACAGAAGATGAGAGCCACAACGCACACATTACTTTATCACTTGTTTTAGGTTTGTTTTATTTTTTTCAATAATGATGTTACCATTAAAAACAAGTACAATTTTTACCTACCAGTCGTCAGGTACTTTAAAAGGTGAATTGATTTAAATAATGGTGCCTTTTTTCACAGATGTGGTATTCATATGAATTAAATAATAATTATAGTATAAAATGACAATTAATTTAGAAAGTGTAGATTAGTACCTAATTGATCGCAAGGAAGGATCCAAAAGGGATATTTAAAAAGACGGTGGTTGATTTTTCGTTGTAACTATGAAACCACATAAATATTAAAACAAAAATTTAGATTTTTTAATGAATTTTTGTTATCTGTTTTCTGTGTTGAATCACCTCCGGACGATAATGCCCGGGATGGCTTGTATATTATTAAAAATAGGTTTCTCAGCAATTCTTAATAAGCATCATGTAAATTTCATATTTTTTCCGTGTCTAATACAAATTAACGTTATGTTTTTATTCATTGAATCAAAATAATCCGTTTTTTTTTAAACATTTCACTTAAATCTAACAATTTCAGAAAATATAACTTGAAAAACTATAAAATCCACGGAAACATGAAATGCAGCTACGAATTCTTTCTTCCAAGGTTTTTTTATCATATTTTTAACGATTAGACAGTCAATAATTTTAAATATGATTTGGAGTATTTTAATAATAGGAGACGATTATAATCTAAAGATATACATCGCTTTATTGAACACAACTTCAACCAAAGACTTGGGCGTGACATTTGACTCGTTACTTAATTTCAATAAACATATCGATACTATTTGAAAAACTACATCACAAATGTTAGGAGTAACATTTGTGATGGACTAAAATTGTTTTTAAAGTGCCAAATTAACAACAACATTATATAAATCGATTATGCGAAGTATTTTGGAATACGCATCCACTATTTGGTCTTCTAATCATGAGATTCATAATTACAGAATCGAATCCATATAAAGAAAATTAACCCGTGTGATTGCATATCGTGAAGGTTTATCTGATCAATTTGGAACGTATAATGATCGACTTTCTCACTATAAACTACAATCTCTCTCAGTCAGACGTAAACTTTCTGATGTATTCCTTTTGTACAAAATTATGGATCCATCAATTGATAGATCAAACATTTTATCACAAATGAACATTAATACACCAACAAGAAAATCAACAAGGAGGATAAAGTACATTTTTTTTAATATTAAAGCCTTTCATACGAATACGGGATATTTCTGCTTCACCGCAGACATTAAGAAATTACAATACCCTTCTCCAATAATGAAACACATTTTTAATTACACAATTAATCAATTGATAAACTAAAGTTCTTAAAAACTTAAGACAAGATTTTTGTGCATATCGCAAAGGGTAACAATTATTTTTATAAACAATAATTATTAGCCTGAAACACTCATCCAAATTGAAAAAAACCTTTCCGAGCAAAGATAAATGTCGCCGACAGGACAATGGTAGAGCATCTGACCGGCAATCAGAAGGGTGCAGGTTCGTGTCCTGTCGGCGACATTTATCTTTGCTCGGAAAGGTTTTTTCAATTTGGATGAGTGTTTCAGGCTAATAATTATTGTTTATAAAAATAATTGTTACACAATTAATCAATTAAAAAAGAAGTTTTACAATTAAAATCAAACTGATAATATGATGATGCCCTTTATTTAGTACCAAACAGTGTACCATCAGCACAGGTGACAATAAGGAGTTAGTTCATACACCTAATTTATAATATGTTTTTGAGCTTCCACTTCATTTTCATTCTTATTATCATTTCTGCGAGATAATGTTTGTTGTTGTTTATTGTACTTATTGATTATTATTGCCATGTATGTAAGTTTTAGACATATTGCCTGTTTTATGTAGTAAAATAAAATAAATATTATGGAAAGATGGAGAAAGGGGATTTTACAGACGGCGCCATTATAGTTTTTTTTTTGAATTTCCATCATACAGAATTTTCTTCTTCAAGATTCCGAACAAAAGATAAATTCTGTTATTTCACGTGAATCAAATAAAACACTTGTATTTCATTCAAGTTAGACGTTTTAAAGTTAAAATTTAAAAACTTCTTTCTTTTAAATCAAAAAAGTTTTTTTGTCGTACTCGTATGTCCCGTAACTTATAAATGTAATTGATCCAGAGTTCTCACGCGTGTATCTTAATTCATGTAAAACAAAACAGTTGTAAATTTGAGTTTTTCGGCGTTGTTGGAAAATAATGTTATTTATTTATTTTCTGTGTTTACCTACATTATTTTTTGGATTCCAGTGACTATCATTCTAACTCCATGCCCGTATCATGTTAGTCTATGAGTATCTGGGGAACATTTATTATCACACTTTGGTCTGCGTGATAAATAGTTATATTTTTTTTGTGATATCGTAGGAATGTTTCGAAAATTGTGGTATTGTTTGAATTGCGAAAAAATGGTTAATGAAGTTGTATCAATTCCATAAACGCAGCAGGGAATGTAAAAAAAATTACAACAATTAACTATATAGTGTTTTAATTAAATATAACATGAACAACGAACGTAATTAATAATGTCGGCACACGTAGGCATTAAGGTTGAATTAGGGTGGAATGGCGTACGAATATGTAACCGCTTAGGGTGGCATGCAACAAATTTGTAAATATTTTACTTTTGTCCGCGTAGTTACTTTTGTACTTTTTGCTTTTCGGATAAGAAACTCACATAACTAGTCGTGTTTTGCTTCATATATTTATGACCGACTTGTAGAGGAGTGGTCAGAGACCGCAGGTGCCCGTTGCGATGGTACGTGGTGGATGCTTGCCACCGAAAAATTGTCGATCATCTTGGCGTAATGGCAGCTTCTTAAGGATGAAAAAAAAGATTTTATAATAGGAATTCAATATATGACTACGAATTCGGCGCATTTATAAAATTAATAAGTTTTTTTTTTTAATACACCACTTTTTAATATATAAATATTCAATATTTTTCAGAAACGAAGTTTCCCCCATCGGGATGCACAGTATACTTTTACATATAATGAAGATTATTATAATTTTTTTATTTATACATAGTTTTTATGAAAGTTTTCACTATCGTGAGAAAAATCCAGTTGTAAAAGCTCGGTTATTATACATAAATTAAATAAAATTACAAAAACTTACTCAATGATACAGAATGCAAATAGAAGCAAGAGATACAAAGAGAGATACAGGTGATAGATTATATAATTAGACCAATCATTGTTACATATTTATAAATAAGAGCAGGATATTTTGTTCTGAAACTGTAATAATTATCGATCAAAATGTATACATGGGCACACTCTATCATATTACATAGTTGACACATTTGTGCCAGTAGGCTAAAGAAGGCAATGTTATTTCTGAATATATTCAGGTGGAATTCTTCTATGGCGTCTTTAACATTAGGATTTAGGAACATTTATTTCAATACTGCTAAGACATAAGGTAGTATCGAGAAGGCTTTGAGTTAGAAAATTGCTGGTTATATTCCTGTTGTAGAGCAAACACTAATATATTGACCTGAATTTAGTAATTGCATTTAAGGTCGGTTTTTACCCAATATTCGAATATTTCCGAGTTGATCTTGATTCCAGGAACAAATATCCGATTAGTTAGTTGGTCGAGAGGTCTAAAGGGTTAGGTTACTACCCGGACTTCGCGGATTCAACGATCTGCCGGATAAGTCCCCCATCGACTTTTACAATGTACAAACGAATAACATTTTCCGTTTAATATATTCATATATACATATTTTTTTGTTTATGTGAGTACCACACAAGTCAAGTGAGATTATGGCATCCCCAATTGGGATATGTTGTGAGGTTGGAGGTAGTGAGGAGGCGAAGAAGATGAGAAGAGGAAGGTGGAGAAGTGCTTTCCTATTCGTATGTGGTCACCAAACACGGCTAAAGCAATTTCAAGCAACGTTTCGATTATGAATGGTGACCTTTCACCAGGACGATACTGAAAATATCTACCACTATGTTATACGTATACTATGTATTATTTTAAGGAATGCATTGTGGAATAACACAAATTAAATTTACTTGTGCATGCCGCGTTTAAACCCGCAGCATCCGGATTTTTAACTGAGGGCCGTAACCACTCAACCACGGAGGCCGTCGGTAGAAGGAAGAAATCATATATTGTCAGGTTATTTTATTACCTAGAAATTTTTGTCTTACTTAAAAAAAATCATTAAAAATGTACAAAACTTCTTGTAAAGTCCATCGGGTTAAATAATTCAATCATTACCACCAGCAACACAATAAAAATGATTTTATTAATTCTAGCGATTATTTTTTTTCATATCCTTTAAAATATGCCGACTTAAATTCATCATATAAACTTCTAAACTTTCTAAACTAAAAAATAAAATATAATTGGATCATGCAACGAAACTGAATTAAAAAAAATATATATATATTCTTTTTCATCTATATATATAGCGATATATTAATTTTGAATATGATTATTGTGTAAACATTTTAAAAACTGGTCATAATTTTCAATTTATGAATATTTTATTGAATCATATAAACCTCATTGTAATATTTATTTTATTCATTGAAAATATATTTCTTATTTAACTTATAATTTTTATTTAACTTTTCTTCAATATACAAGTATGGTCTCTCGACAAATTTTTTTTAAAAAAAACAACAAAATTTTTATATTTCATTTTATCTGGTTTCTTTTTAAAAACTCGCTTAATTTGTAAACTTATAAAGATATAGATATGTATGTATATGAGGTTATATATATAAACACATATAACAACAAAAAAATTCCATGAAAAAATAAACTTTTTTTTTTACTAACTAATACCAAGTATTCCCACGCACTGGCCAAGCCTATGTGGGATTTTATGTTATATATACAATACACATAAATTTATATGAGATTAAACAATGGAAGATAATATTCACAAATCTTGAATTTGAAATATGATATCGATGAAGATGACACAAATTGAACTTGTCTCATTAGCTAAGTCGGTTGAGCGTTGCCCCGGATAGGCAGAGGACCTGGGTTCGAGTCCCAGATGCGACTGAAATATTTTTAGTTTCTGTCCTTTTATCCGGTTTCATCTTTCATTTAGGTTATGTTAATATTATCTTCTTCAATGATTATATACATGTATTCAAATATACAAATAATTGGATATAAAATAAAAATATATTCGAGTAATGTTAAAAAAATGTTTATAACCTTTGTACCAATGTGTATGTAAATGTATGTATCAAAAAAAATTATTAATAAATAAACGAAATATTAACAACTCTCAAATTCAAACATGCAACCCAAAAGACACAACAAAGAAAAAGATAACCGTAGCAACTGGGTCTCGAACCCAATCCACTGAACTACAGCTACCCCAATCCATTTCGTCATTTTTCGAAGAACTATATTAACATATTCAATTAATTTCCATATATTTTTGGCTCCTTACTTGTAGAAAGAGTCAACAGATTTCCCATATAAATAAAAATCGAATAAGTATATCTGAGATACTATCTAAAGATTATTAATAAATTCTGGCAGAATCTTGTACTCGTGATAAAATGGTAGAACCCAAATAATTCCGTTGTTAAAAATAAAGGCTGTTTCACAAAATATTAATACAATTTCTTTATATAGTACCTATTAAATGTATGAAATGTTGTAATCTTTTGTTTTATTTTTTATTAAACAATAACATTTGAATAAAAACATGAGCTTTTAATTGCACTGAATTTATCAAATTTCGCTTTAAAAGGTATTCAAATTCGATATTGTAAAACAAAATCACTGGCTGTAATGAGATGCCCACTCACTGTATATTCAAAATATAAACTCGAAATAAATTAAAACGTTTTATTTCAAATCATTCGAGTTTGAATTAATATTTGAAAGCGATTAAGTAGGTACCTTTCTACCCATAGTTAATATTATTACATTATTTTATGACTTCATTCTGCACTCCATTTAAGAAAAAAAAGTGATTAAATAATTAAAATTTAACACCATAATTTCCTTAGTGCATTCGTCCGTAAATTGTTATTTTTTTTTCACACATCTTTGTTGCATAAAGTATTTTCACACACAATAAAATCAAATATGAATTAAAAAAACGAGGAATAAAAAATTGATAAAAATAAAAAATTAAATCATAGGTACCAAAAAACGATTAAATTTAATAATAAAGATGTATATTTTTTTAAAGTATAAATACAGTATTATGATTTCATATTTATGATTATTAAAGCAAGATAAAAATGAAATATCAAATCGTGCGTAGGTACCTACCTAATGACTCATTATTTAAAATTAGGGAATGATAAAGAAAAATATATTCAAGTATCAATTTGCTAGCATAAAATCATAATAAAAATATAATTTAATCACCCCCGCTGGGTGCAACGGGAAAAACGCTTACCTACGTGAATTTTTCACGCATTTCGTAATTTTATCTTTTATTTTATGATAACCTCATAATTTAAGTTAAGTTAGGATAGGGTTGGTTTGGTTACGCTAGTTTGGTTAGTTTTGATAAGGCTAGGTTAGGTTAGTTTATTTTAGTTTAGGTTAAGTTAGGTAATAATGAGATCTCTGAGACGAATGTGCGTTAAAATCATGTATGATCGTGTGAAAAATATTTAAATTCGTAAAGAATGCAAGGCTGATGTAAGAGTAATGAGTAAGAGTAAAAAAGGGACGCTTAGATGGTTTGGACATGTGGAGCGAATGAACGAAGAAAGGAGTGTAAGAAGAATGTATGACGCGAATGTGAATGGAAGAAGAAGCCGGGGACGCCCGAGGAAGACATGGCACGATCAAGTGAATCAAATACTTTAGTCGGCCCATGTCAGAAGTCGAAATAATAGAAGAGAATGTATGAGACGATGTATGAATGTGAATGAAGCAAGAAGTGTATGCCAAGATCGAATTGTTTGGCGGTCAGTCGTCTGTGCCTACCCCTGGGGGGAAACGGCGTTATGGTTAGTTAGTTAGTTAGTGAGTTAAGTTAGGTTAGGTAAGGTTAGGATAGGTTAGGTTGGACTAAGTGAGGTTAGGTGCGATCGGGTTTACTGAAATGTGCGGGTACGTTAATATATCTGGGCAATTTGCGTGTGATTTAAATTAAAAATAATATTTTTACGAAAATATTATTTTTAATTTAAAGCACCCGCAAATTATCAGTTTGCAACCATAAAGTTATAAATTAAAATTTGCAATAAAAATATAATTTAATCACCTCCGTTAGGTGCAACGGGTAAAACGCTAGTCAAAGTTTAAAAAAATCTGTATTAAATAATATACTTATTTTTAAAACCTGATCACAAATCAAAATGAATTGAGTACTAATTCTTGCAATTCTATTATACTAAACAATAATCAATTAAATAGTTTTATTTGGCGGTGAGCGGTCGGCGACTAATCGTAATAATTAAACAAAATATTTACATGCTTACTAGATGGAAAAAATTCTGCCCGAAGTGATATCACATAGTATTAATATGATATTGCGTTAGATATTTCCATTCTGACTCATGGAAAAATAACAATTGGTTGCACCTAGTTTTGAAATACATATCATGTATCATGACGCATGCGATCAAAACAAGTATGATGATTTCTGATTCTTTCCCGAAACATTATTGACTCATAAACAATTGTAATGGTATTATGATTATCTTTGTAAGGTAATTAGTATTTAGGTAATTGTTTTTGTAACACAACGGTGGTTTATTATAATATTCTATAAGAAGTTTACTTGTACCACTATTGTTTGAAAAATGCTTAGTTTTGAATTTATGTTTTTTCACCCTCTAGGCAAGTCCGCATTACGTTATTATTTATAGAATTCCAATTAATTTGGAAGTCGACTCATATTATTGATAATTAAAGTCACGAATTTAAAACGGAATATCATCCGGTTAAGTTTCAAACAGATTTTTCGAAAATTTACTTCAAAACGATTCAAGAATGTAAATAAGTGTAATGTCATGGTATTTGAACGAGAGGACACGCAAACAGGTCGATGAGTTTATGTATCTGGGAAATATGTTTACCGGAGATGGAAAGGCTTATAGGGATATTGAAAGAAGGGTGACTGCAGGAAACTCCATTAACAGAGGACTGAACGCGGTTTGCGCAAACAAAAAGTTGTCCAAAGAAGCGAAGCTAACAGTTCACAATGGAATGCTGATACCAACACTAATGTATGGCAGTGAGGCATGGAACTGCCGGAGGAAGGATGAAAGTCGACTAATTCTGCAGAAATGAGATCCCTGAGGCGTATGTGTAGTAAAAACATTTATGAGGGTCTAAAAATATTGAGATTCGTAAAGAAGTGTAATGACCAAGATCAAGAAAGGGACGAAGAATGTAGGGAATGAAGAATGTAGTGTAAAGAGAATATATGACACGAATGTTAATAGTAGAAGAAGTCGGGGACGCCCGAGAAAGACATGGCACGATCAAGCGAACCAAATACTTAGTCGGGCCATGTCAAGAATGTGTAAGAAAACCGAGTTGTTTGGCGGTCCGTGCTCTCTGCCTATTCCTGCGGGGATACGGCGCGATGATTACTTAGTTAGTTTATTTCAGAACCCTTCAATACTAATAATCAATAAATGCAAACGTATTAAATTCAATTAGCTAAAGTTAAACATGCTTTGTTGTATTTTTAATAGTACTGTGAAACTTTGAAATTAACGATAATTGTAAAAAATAAACAGAAGCGTTATGTCGCATGTTTTTGTTTATTATGAAAGATTTACAAAAAAAATGCAAGGAAAATAATGAATGTAGGTTTTAACAGTTTACTATTTCTGTTTTAGAAACTATTATTTGTCGTGAAATTCCATTTTTTTATAAACAGTGTTTAAAAAGCATCACTCTATAACGCGGTGAAACTTGTCCGGCAAAATTAAGATGTGGAACTCAGGTTTTAATGTAATTAAAATTAATTTCTCAACATTCCCCTTCCTCATCTCCTTATCCTCCTCACTTTCTTAATCCTCACAACATACCCCAATAAGTGATGCCATGGCCCTACTGGCTCCGGGCACTTTAGAGTCTTGTACGGTGTTCACATAAAAAAACTGTTTAAATACTGGAGACTGTCAAGAGATATTAATTTTTTAAAAATATATTTTAATAAAAATCTAGTACAAATTTTCTTGAGACTGATTGAATAATTTTCCCATTCCGAAAATATCATTACTCGTATCACCTTCGTTTTCGATGCGCAGCGGTCTATTGCATTTCCTGAATAGCAAATAGAAAAATCAATGTTTCAGCGAGCTTGTCGGGCTTCAGTGAGCCTCGCCAGACTTGACTTACCGAGCCGACCGAAGTGGGCCATGAATATTTATATCGTTTTGAAAAATGATACTCGCTGAAAGCTGCTACTAAATGTTACTTCGGAAATGATAAATTGGCGTTTTAAATCTAGGAAGACAATAATTTGACGGTCTCCGTGGTTGAGTGGTTACGATCCCTAGGCTACGAATTCGGAGGTGGGGGGCTCAAATACCGGAGTGTGTAAGTAAATTTTATTTGATTAAATTGCGTTATTTCACAATTTATTCGTTTAAAATAACATGTAGTATATTTGCGGTACGTTACAGAGTGGTGGATACTGTCAATATCGCCCTGGTGAAAGACCACCATTCAGGATCGAAAAGTTGCTTAAAATGGCTTTAGCCGTATTTGGTGATCAGATTTGAATATCCAGTACTTCTCCACCTTCCTCTCCTTATCTCCTTCCCCTCCTCAACACCTTCAGCCTCAGAACACACTACAATTGGGGATGCCATAGTCTCACTGACTCCAAACGGTTGGGAGGAGCTGAGATTGTTGTGTGGTATCACAAAAAAAATTATTGATGAATTTTGAACTTTTACTACAAACATTTATTACTTTTTTACAAAATTATCACTGACAATATAACACGTCACTAATGTGTACCTAAGGGTCTCCGGCATCCATGCACCTTAATTATGATGTATGACTTAGGTTTTCCGGCATCCATGCACTTTAATAATAATGTGTAACTTAGGTTCTCCGGCATTCATGCACCTTAATAATAATTGTCTTATTTATGGAGCGCTACTTTTGTAAAAAATCATCTCAAAGGTACTCCTAACATACACCAATCCATTATGTTATATTTTAAATGCTTCTATTTTTTTTTTCTTCTTTGAATTTATTTTTATCAGAATGTACTCTTAATGATTTTTTTAGACTGTAAAATTTGTTTAGGAAAGCCGGTAAAACCAGACGTTGTGGATTCAATTCCTCGGCTGTTCCAGTCGTCCACCATTGCACAAGCGACATATTCCGCTTTTGACGATGGTGGTAGGTTATTCGTAACACGTTTGACATTCTTTTTAAAAAACATAACATAATCAATATGGTTTAACATTTTTTGTGGTTGAAATCATAGATTCGAAAAGAATATATTTATTATTTTTCCCGATATTTTTTCTCCATTTTTTATTTCCTTATATAAATTCGTATTAATTATTTTCGCTGCATATTTCGATTTTCTTAAAATGTGATTCCAAAAAAAGAACTAATCGAGAATATTTTATTTATTAATTTAGTGAGAAATAAGTGACTCAAAAAAAATTGAAATATACTTTCTTCAAACGATTGGTATTCACTTTGTGGCGTCATAATTAATTAATTAATTAAAAAATTACTATGTTCACACCACTATAAAAATACACATATATATCTACATGTTTCGAAAGCGATACTTTCGTCATCAGGAATATATGAATACTAATTTAATGTGAAAATGTTCGTCTCGAAAAGGCAACTCGGACTGCCTATTAATTAAGGCTGCTCTTGATTGGCTAATTAACCCCAGAGGAAAGAGAAAACTCATTAATTGACCTAAAGCAAGCTCATGTATTTTCATCCCCTAAAAGAGACATTTCCCCTCCAGAAAGTAGTACGATTTCACGAAGCAGGGTTTCTTTTAAAGGGGTAGTTAAATGAACATTTTAAGTACCAAGTCGTAGCAAATCTCCAAATAAAAAAGATACCTACTTTTATCGTGATTGACAAAAGAAGCATTCTCTGTTAAAACTTGTAATAAAAATGCATGATTTATTAAAAATTTATCTGAGTTTTCATATGTATTTGAAAGGGTTTTAGTTTAATTTGTTTTCAAGATTAGATACGTTGTATTACCATACGTATTACCTCATAATGTAAATAACACAGTAACACTAGATGTTGTAGAGGTGTTCCTCTTTTTTTCCTTTCTCTGTATCATGCACTATGATTTTATATATTATATACTTTTATATTATGTATTATTTGCATTTTTGTGTTATCTGAAATATAAAAACACATTTTTTTTCACTATGTCATGCATTTATATTATTTACTAGCTGTTGCGTACCCGGCCTTGCTCGGGATATATATATTTTTTGAATTAAGTTATGATTTCTTGATTGTCGTCTGGGTACTTTAATTGATTTCACAGTGAAAGTAATGCCTTGTGGCGACTATTACTATCTCTAAACAAAGAAATAATTTTAAAATTTTATTTCATTTCCAAATATTTATTTTTTCAAAACATATCTAAATAATAAAGTTCTTAAGTGGGCACCTAATTGTGTTTTCAATTTTGAAAATATTGTATCCAAACAAACCTTCTTCTTTAAAATATGTAATATGTGGCTAACAGAGTGGTATATCTATGGGCTGACCTCAATACAAAGTGGCGGGTTCAATGTTTTTCATACTAATTTTAAAATCTTATATCTATATATATATTATAATATATAAGTCCAAGAATGTATGAGGCGTTGTATGAATGTGAATGAAGCAAGAAGTGTATGCCAAGATCGAGTTGTTTGGTGGTCCGTCCTCTCTGCCTACCCCTGCGGGGAAACGGTGTGATGGTTAGTTAGTTAGTTAGTTAGTTAGTTAGTTAGTTAGTTAGTTAGTTAGTTAGTTAGTTAAGTCCAAGATACTAATATTAAAATGAGAAAATAATAATAAAATAATTCAAGTTTTTAAATTGGGGATTATTTTAATAAAATTTTAATATTATGATACACATGATACATAATATCTATATGTATAAAATTTCATTTTTGTACAGTCTTTGTTTTTTTTTGTATGTATTTGTAAAATTTGTATGAAAAACATTGAACCCGCCACGTTGTATTGAGGTCAGCCCATATCATATCATATGACATACACTAAGATATCTACTATGTACCATGTTTATTTTACCTCCAAACATTTTTTTTCTTTCGGTGTCGTGCACGAAATTATGTAAAATGTAAAAAAAGTCTAAAATCCAATCAATGCTTTAATAATTAATAAATATATACACATGAAGATAACTCAAATAAATTGGACACATTATAACAGGTCACAAATACAAGATTATCTGACTGATAATCCAGGTGAATATTCAGGGAAAACGTAGTAGAGTAAGACAATGCACGTGATTTCAAAATGTACGTGACTAATACGAGTGCAGTTCCCTTAAGTTATTTCAGGTTGCAATCTGCAGGGTAAAGTTGGATAGGATAGGCCATTAGAAGAAGTATAAAAAATCTGAAAAAAATTATGCTGCTTAATTTCCAAACATTAAAATTTCAAAATCTAATTTTCGAATATCGAATCTATTTGAGGTAGACGAAAATTGCCTCAACGTAGCAAAATTCATAAGGTTACATTTTTAGTTCGTTATGTAACCCAAAAAGCTAGGGGTAGATATTTAGGGAAGCTCTGCGCAGGCCCGAAAGAACGGACTATTTAATTAAATTAGCTATATTACTTTTGTAACGCACGGTGAACACAACAATCAATGATCGGTGGCCTCCTTCCTTACCTCGCTCTCGCTACTGCCGCAGTCAGGTTCTACGGCGAAGGCTTCTCTAGAGGCGATCGATCTGCCGACTTGTTTTTAATATGAGGAAAAAAACAACTCTTTTTAAACGTATTTGTACGCCACAAATTGTGTCTATTCATTTTACAGGAGATTCCAACTTCAGAAGGCTTTGTTTTACATTAAAACTTTTGTATTTACTAAATTGTATGTCAATTCTTTTAATAAGAGAGGCTTAACCGCGTAGAGCTTGTGGGATTATGGAACCTCAAATTTAAGCGCTCGACAACGACTTAATAGAATAGGCATAATTTGTGGCTTTATACTAAAAAATAACTAAATTATAAACATATTTGTATACACACCTCAATCTGTTTCTTATCGAGGGATGAATCACATTTAGGAAGATAATTTCTAATCAAATCTCTTTACTGTACCACCCATCATAAAATTTACTTTTCATTTCCTAAAAACGATCAAGGAACATTAACAATTATTAAAATTTATAATTAGATTAAAAAGTATTCCCAATAACACATGTTTTCCAATATTATGTCCTCAGGGCGCCAAATTGTAAATAAAATTCGCTAATGAACAGTGTTAAGGCAATGCAATGGCAAGTAATGCAAAATCATGTGTTTTCGGTTTGAGAATTTGATGACCTAGAAATATCGTGGATAATTTAATTAAATATTGCAGGTAGAACAAACCTTGGCCTTTCGTTGAACCGGGCATTTTTTGGTATGTTTTTTTTATAAGCCTAGAAAAAAATTAAGTATCAGACATTAAAAAGATGTTTAAAGCACCAACTCTCCTATATACGAACCCCTTTTCCGATATTTTCATATTGTTCATTGTGGTAAATTAAGTTTTTTTAGATATGACCGTAAATTTTTTTAATAATTATGTCTGAACCTTACAAAAAAGAATAAAACACGCATTTTGGTGATGGTTTTTTTTTGTCTAAATCGAAACATGCGGCCGATGTTAAGCGGGAATCTCAACCTTGTCGCCACCTGCATAAGGTGCGCGTGATTTCGTTGACATTGTAGCCGGTGGATCGTCTTAATCTGAAGTGACCTGCTAGGTAAATATGTCCTGTATAATATTATCTGCCTGTACATAAAATGAATAACATGTATATTTAAACGCGGCATCACGTCCATGGGAAAAATGCATTGTACATATAGTTTGGTATTATGGATCGATGCAATCTGTTAGATATAAGTTGTAATAATTGATTGTTCATGATAGGATAGAGCATTGGACAAAAAAAAATCGTACAGCGCCCCTGATGTGATTTTCACAAACGGCACTATGCAAATTTCCCAAATATCATTAGTATTATGAATTTTTTTTTTTTTGTAAAAATTATAAGAAATTCGGTCATTGGTTTCGTACTGACGGGTCACACAACGCACGTGAGCCGCGCCCAACTGGCAAGTAAATTAATGAATACTTTAACATTGATGGGAAGGCCCAAATACACTAGTATAGTCACAATTGATTTAATACACTTTATATTGCCTCTTGATTGCTTAATTATGTATTTGCTAGTTTGGAGTGGCTCACGTGCGCTCTGTGGCTTGTCAGTACGAAGCTAGATTCTCAAATGTTAGCGATGCACACAAAACGGAGAAATCGATCTCATCCAAGCACGAAAGTATCTTTACTGTGTTCATGGCATGATTACATTCATTTTTCAAGAGAAAACTCTCTAAGAAAAAAATACCAATACTTTTTGCCCACAAGAATTTTTGTGAAAGTCGTAAGTCGGGGGCTCAATTGCCACTCATCCCTTTGGACCCACAGTTCTTGGTTCTTAGCACGACGAAGGGCAGAATACTGTTTCAAAATGCATTTATTATTCAGTGAGAAAATTTCAGTTAAATAAAAGGATTCAACATGACTTTGGTTCGAATAAAATTGAGGGTGCCATTTACTGGGTTGTTCGTATAAATAAAACTAAAAAAAACTGCCTTAGATATCGTTTTAAAAGAGGCTTATTTGAAGTGAAGCAGAGCAATATTCATTGTTGATAAAACTTAATATATGTAGCAATGAACATTATTATTTTTTCATTTACGTCCTTCATGGTTATATACAAAAAAATATTATTATATTCTTCAATATATGTAAAATTACTTTATAGTGTCATTTTTAATAGAATTAATAAGAAATGTTTAGTGTACTGTGTATCCTGATTGTGGAAGATTCGCTTTCGAAACATGTTGATGTTTATATATTAAAAAGTGGTTTTCACAAAAAAATTATTATGAATTTTATAAACACATTTATTTTAAATTGTAATGAAATCATTTCGTTATTTTTTTTTTACTGATTTAACTTAAATAATTGTTGTTTCAAAATGATACTTCAAAGAATTCTTAAATATAGAAAAAAAATTCTACAAAATTTTCAGCGGTACATTTAAATTTGGTTCGATGACATAAATGAAAAATAAATTATTAAAATGTTTTTTTTTCCAGGGCCTCCTGTTTGGGGTTTTAGTTGACAAAAAAAAAAAGAAAAGTAACATTCATATACAGACACTTACACAGAGGGAGAAGCTTTTATAATAAAAGCACAGATTTTAAACATGCATCTTCAAATTATCGTTTATAAAATTTTTTGTTAAAAATTCAGCAGAAAAAACATTATGTGTCTAATAAAATACAGTTTTCAAAAACCGTTAAACTAAATTTATATTAAATAATAGAAGATACACTATTAAGTTTTGATAATTTAACTGCATCTCTTTATATGGTCTATAAATAATGTGTAATGATAGCCTGTCCAAAAAGAGAAAATAAATGTAAAAGAAAAATAAAATAATAATAATAAATTCGTAGAATAGACGTAATATAAGAATAATATAAGAAGAGGAAGTAATATTTGTACAGCGCCCCTGAGGTGATTTTTCACAAAAGCGGCGCTATAGAAATGGTCCGATTATTATTATTATTAATTTGGTGAAATTTAAAATCGGTGAAATGTGAGGGTTATTATGGAGATAATACTTTCAGTGTGAATCGAAACAATTTTATTTTTTTTAATTTGAACTGAATAACTATCCCCCATATCCACGCAAGTTACGAAATCCATTTTATGAACTTACATTGTATTATTTACGAGTATATATTAACTGTTGTTGTGCATCATATTGCGTAACTTATGTTATTGTTGTTACGCATCGAATTCCACAATTGTTGGTTTCAAACGCAAAATCAAAATATTTTAAAATAAAGTATATTAATTTGTATAAAACTCTCCCTGGGTTCTTCGAGGATAAATTTAGACTGATTTTTTTATATGAGACATGTTGAAAAGTATTCGATGTAATTGAATCTACTTTTTTAAATTTGTTTGATACGTTGGAAAGAAATTTGTGATTTTTTTTTCTACGAAATTGGAGGGAAAATGACGGTTTCTTTCTGATGTTGGATTACTATAATTAACAACATAAACGAATGAATGAAACAAAATCACATGACATGTTAAAAATGAATTAGTAAGGATAATCTCATTTCAGTTCTGTATATTGTGGATTTTAAGGTTAAATACTATTTAAATAATAATAAATATTTAGGTTTACCACAAAAGTACTTCGATTACTTACATTTCATTAGTAAACCATTGTAATGTGACAACCCAATTATTATCGTATTCCCCGTGCAAGAGATTGTCTATGAAGCGATAACAAAAATAGGACAAAATATACATTAGATAGAACATTCTAGTCAAAACCTGAATAAGGTTTTGGTAGTCCATGGTGCTAGACATATTGTTAGATATTCTAAAAAAATCAATTATCAGACTGGTACCAAAAATTTCAAGGACCTGGTAAATCATAATTAGTAAAGTGTTGATTGAGGAAAAGTACTCCATTGTATTATCTTACCAATTAAAATATGTAATAAAACTTTGGGTAAACAAAATTACAAATAAATTGGAATAAAATCATTTTTTTAATCATTGGAGAAGATAATATTAACACATCCGAAATGAACCACGAAACCGAAAAAACAACAGAAATTAAAAAGATTTCAGTCGCATCTGGGACTCGAACCCAGGACCTCTACCTGTCCGGGGTAACCGTTTAACTAGCTAATGATACCAGTTCAATTTACGCCATTTAAACCGATATCATACTTCATGTTCAAGATTTGTTAATATTATCCTCCATTTTTATAAATCCCATATTATTGGCTGCTATCCTTATGAGACTGTAATTCGAGTCCCAGATGCGACTGAAATCTTTTTAATTTCTGTTGTTTTTTCGGTATATTACAAGTAGGTTTACAAACTTCAATAAGTTATAAAAATATAATGGAATAAAATCCTTTAATAAATTAAAGGAAAATATAAGATGTAACTTTATCGAATTCAAAACAAAACTAAATAAGCATACTGAAAACTTTAATTTAATAAAATATACAATAATAATAAAATAAGTAACAACCCCCCTCCCCATATACACAAGCACGGTTTTTTATGGGGGTACATTTTTATTTACATAATATAGACACAATATTTATTATGTATTACTAGGTTAACAATGAATTGTTATAAAATACATATGAATTACTCTGTGTATTTTTTTAAATTTGAATAAATGATTCTTTCAAAGAAAATGTTTATGATGTGATCGACATCGTCATAAGAGTAATCTCATTTTTCTCGCCCTAACCTCCATACGATA